>JBBPPC010000560.1:0-15898 GCA_038091775.1 Leccinum olivaceopallidum | reverse complement strand
TGGTGAGATTCCAGACCGCATCCCTCAACGAAAATTGTTCTCCCCCCATCGTCCTAATTTTCGGCAGTATGCGGACCTCAAATCCGCACATGGAGAACAAAAGCTGAGGATTGTTCTGAGAGTAGACGCTGACGAACGTATCTTCCCATTCGATGGTCGTCAAAGACCGGGGTAGGCTCTGTTTCACGTTCCAGAACACAGCTCTGCCAAGGTTGACGTCATGCTTGATGAGTCTCATTCGACAGTCACGAGGCCAGCACCGTTTATTGTTGTATCCTATAACGTTGTTGTTCGTCGGATCTGGGTTGGCACTCAAGTAACGTTGAATGAGATCGCGTGCTTCGTCGGCTGTGAAACGGAAGAGAATGTGTAGCCTGTCAACATAGCGGGAATACAGTTGAATCGGATGTCGTGTTTCGGTAGCAGAATCGCGGAACTGTAGGAAATTGTTTGGCATCCGGGGAGGTCCTGCCATCTCGCTGGCTCTTTGAAGTCCAAGGATCAAAAGATCGAGCACGAGGCCATAGTACTGGAAAACGAAGGCAGAAAATTGAAGACCACGGATGAGACCATACGCATCAGTGTGCGCCATGTCCTTGTAGGTCAAAACTAGATTAAATTGGCATTAAATGAAAGTCGACGGTTGCAATATTGTCCAGCTTACCGGTGTCGTTCTTCGCAGTAATATAGTCTGCCAAATTGTGGTCCAAGATGAGGCGGAGCAGACGGTTAAGGAGCGTCAAGTCAATCTTCTCGTACACCTTGGAGAACACGGTTTCCGTCATAACATTACACTCTCCCTCGCTTGTCTCCCAGATATCGGTCAAGTTGTTGATCCCTTGACACCATGTGTACACGAGGAGAGGGGGTGGCTCCGTATCGGCGGGCTTAATCCACGCGGGGAACAGTCCTCTCTTGTCCGCTTCGAAAAACAGGAATTGATCGAGGTACTAGAAGGAAGGTCCATCAATGATCTGACACAATTAGAAAGGGTGGCAGGGAGGACATTAGATAAAAACACGTTGGTGTCGAGGGGAGGGAGACGGGATGGACCAGCCCTTGGTACGTCCTCGGTGAATTCTGGTTCTGGAGTAGAGTGAGCGGTATAGTACGGCGTAGGGACGGTGGAGCGGAGATAATATCTCTGTCTCTGTTCAGTAGTGGCATCGTCTGCTTGTGCAGATCCCAGAGCGAGTATTGGCTGTAAGAGAACGGTGAGATCTGAGTCTGCACTGGACGATCCGCTGCTGTTGCGGTGGGTGTGGTTCGCTGCAAGATCGGTACCGAGAGTAAAGGAGAACTGTGTATTAATTCTAGGGGGTATCTGAGCCACGGGGGAAAACACATCGTCGTTTGCGGGACTTGAAGGCGGAGGAGGCTGCGGTGGTATAGGACATGGCAGAAGAAGCAGAAGAGGGCGCGTCGAGTGCCCAGAAAGTGTCAATATCCAAATTGAGGGTGAGTCGATTAGCCTTTGGCCTAGTAGGGGGGTCAAGGGGGTCGAGGGTGAGTAGGCCGATGTCCAAAGGTTCGAATGGGGATTCTGGGCGAAAAGCTCGGTGAGGGTCGAGGGTCCGAGAGAGTTGGTGCGCGAGGAAAGGGAACGGAGGAGGAGAATGAGGAGGAGGAGGCAAAGTTACGATCGTGCCAGGCCATGGCGAATCTGGGTGAGGAACTTTAAGGGGTGCAGTGCGTGGCAGACATGCTGCACGTCGAGCATGATGAATTGACGACGAGTCGACGACGAAAGAGAACGACCCACACCTCGCACGTGACCAATATCAGCCAGCTTCACTCGAGAAGAACGACGACGACAAACTACTAACATGATTCGTCTACTATATACATGTCTACAACACGAGGCTCCTCTCTCTATGAAGACCGTATTACTCCTGTGGGCGGAAAACTTACCGTCGCAAGGTTCGTCGGTGAACGAAACCAAGGGTCATGCACGGCGCAGATGAGAAAACCTGTGTCCCCACATCACCGCCGGGGGTCAACCACCCGGGGAAACGTACGCCTTCGAGCGCCAGCTCCGAACAGGGGTTTCGACCGGGATCGAGCGTCTCCGAGTACAAGTTATATATCTAGCAGTCGACAGATTTGAGTGGAAAGAAAAAATGATAGAAAAAAAAATGAGACACACTGGCACGAGAACTTCCGCGATCGCCATGAGACACTGGACGTCCAGCTTGTTCTCACTTAGAATGAGCACTTTTAGCGTTCAATTCCGTTTTATCACTTGGCGAGGTATGTCACTCCAGGCTGGAAATAACTCACATCAGCGGGCGCGCTACACACATGCACGCGGCGGTACGACGTACCCGAAGATAATTCCCTCGCAGATCGAGCGTCCGAAGCGCTCCTGATCGCGGCAACGTATCCAACGCGCGAACCTAGTCCAATAATGCCATACTCGGGCCGGCTTCATACCGCGCCGGTACTCCATTCATTCCTACCCCTCGACCCTTGTAGGAACTGGCGCTGGGTGTCGGGTCGTGACGCCGCCATGCGAGTTGGATGTAATGGTGGTGACTGACTGGCCCGTAGCAGAAAGCGGACCCGGAGACTGTACTGCTATCGAGCTAAGAGGTCACAGAAGTACACGTTAACAAAGCTATATGGCGATAACGAAGAAAGCGTGCCTCGAAAGCCAATCTAGCTTCATTAAAAGCTCGACGCCGTACAAGCCAGATTTATATGCGCAGTAAGAAAGCGCAGCTTGAAGTGTGCCTTAGGAATAACGGGATCAAGTTGGATGTGTAGCTCAGACAGTTTGAAACGTTGTAGACAACTGACCACAACTTGAACAGCTCCACCAAGCCCTTTTAGCACCCCGGTTCCACCGTACCCACTTCCTTCTAGCCGACTGAAATACTCCAGCATGAACACCAAAAGCTTCCCCACATCAGACACACGTCGATACTTGAAAAGGTCTTGTGCAATGTCTTGTGTGGGATTCGGCTCAGACGTGGGTGGAGAGATGGCCTGAGACGAAGGAGTTGCAGAGGATGCAGCATGCCTATCAGAAAACGCATGGATACTGTCTACGATGACAGGATGAATTTGGTCGTCTTAGAAATAATTGTGTCAGGGAGAGCATGAGTTGACTCACTATTCGTTCAACCTGACCTAAAGCTAGTGGCATGCGTAGAGCTTCTCAGCGTCGGTCTTTGAGACATCTGGAAGGATCACTGAATCAGTACTTGTGTTCTACAGTTGTATTCTAGGCATGTTCTTCGCCTGCATCGACGAACGCGTTTCTTTTGAACGACGGCAGGATTACCATGAACTGAACAATGGTGCACTGACCTTTCCCAAAGCACCATTATCGTTAATTAACCTGATGAGCCAGCTCAGTCGCTCTTTCCGCGCCGTCATTTGATATGTAAGATCATGTTCGGCCGGACGATTTCGGCATCTGGTCCGAAGGAGGGCTCGATCAATTCCAAATAGACGGTGCAATCGATGAAGGGGATGCTCGGAGGCAGAACGAAGGAAATCACAACTTAACACTGGCAACTACTGCAGCACTGATCCCTTCCACAGCATGCATGATCACTTCTCCGTCGAGTACTTGCAAAGGTGGGAGAATAGGTTGTAAAGGATGGACAGGGATGGGCGAGTATAGAACGGCTTGTTTCAAGGTTGCTCTGAGCAGGTCAAGAAGGGATCTGTTCCACAACTCATCAATATACCGAGAACTGGCGGCGCAATGGTGGCAAAGAAACAAGGAAACTCACTCAGCCTTGAACCGTTCACCATTCCTACGTCCAATTGAGACTCAACATTACATAAATCGCCCGTAATTATCAGAACCTCAGTTTCGTTTGCTTCGGCTCTCATGGCCGTGTCCACAGTATTGTTCGAATCTGCATAGTCAAGAGTGTTGATACAGGGGAGTACAGAAACCCCGAGGAATCGATCACTCGAGGACTTGAGAACGAGCCGGTCGTCGTAAGGAGTGTCTGAAGGAGTCCAGATGAGACACCTGGCAGCGAAACAGAGATGAGCGTACGCGTACCTCGTGCACGGAAAATCACGACCTCGCCGAATAATATTGCGATGACAGCACCTTCAGAAAGGGGTGTCAAACGTGGATGAGCAGGCGAAGAAGCATTCTGATAGCATGTTATATGCACGGCAGAAAGTAAATGCGCCTCGATCAAGATCGGCTTAGCAGGAAACGCTTACAGCAACGTAAGGTACTACAGTAACGCCATCGACGCCCCACGAATCACCGTGTGCCACCAGCCAAAGGATGACATAGACCCTTGCGAAGTCCAAAGCTGAACTAGTCGACCATTATCGCACCAGGGGTCCTCCTCGGCCCCTGCAAAAGCGTAGGAAACCAAAAGCACGAGCGTGTTTGAACTTCAGCAGACTGTTAGTTAGCCAGGACCAGAGGGCTCTGATAATTTGCTCACCTCTAAATAGCGAGATCGACACCCTCCAGATCTTCAATACCAACCCCACCGATTGCTACCCGAAGCACCCCTGTCATCATCTGTCTCAAACTGTAGCTCTTCCGTTCCTAATGACCATTTCTGGACTTGCGTGTCGACCAGAAGGTCCAGAACAAAAATGTTGTTTTGGGATGATGCGAGTGCGACAGCTTTACTAGGCTGCGGTCGTACTGTAGGAGACGGTGCTGACCATCCCAGAAAGCGCGCAATGGAAAGGGAGGAAGACGGCGTTGAAGGAGCAAAAAATCGCATTGTGAGGGTGTGTTTTCCGCCTTGAGAAGTGATACCTAATCGATATATTCTGCCCATAGATGTGGCAGCTAGGTATGTACATGTCCCTTCCGATACACCACTCGCAAAACATATTCTTCTTCTGAGACCTCGAGAGGGATATCCACCGCTTCGGATGTGCCTCCTCCTGAGAGTCCAGAAGAGATTGAAGGTAGAAAAAAAACGCGCCGCGCCGCTAGAGGAGACCAGGATGAGACCAAGTTCAATAGAGCGCGAACAAGAAGGGACAATGACATGATGTGTGGCGAGGATGCGGCATTTATGTGAACTAGAAAAGGAGGAGACAAGGCAGAATGTAGCATGTTGGGCTTGAAGAGATTGGCCTAGTAAGCGTAGAATGCGACCCGAGGAAGCACGTCTTTGTAGACGCGACGAGCGTGTACCCGAGGCGACGTCTACGCATCCCGCATACGATTCCACGTGAAAATCTATGTGAAACGATAAATGATGAACTGGAATACAAATCAGTTCGCGAGGTCGCGTACCTGTTGATCGGAGAACTTGGTTTGACTTCTACTGGCAATGCGCTCTACAAGCCGACTGTTAACTCCTCCGTTTTTGCGCATATGGTATCTCTTTGATTCGATGCCCTCTCTGCTTGGGCATATGCGCCAGGTGTCGATGCTTCGTCGACCTCCATCCCGGACTTTGCTACTGAACGCGGAGGCGTACCGGCAGGCGCGACGCGGTGAGCACCAACGAGCTTGCGCGGTCGAGGTGGTGTCCCAGACGATGTCGCATATCTATTGGTCCTTCGGGGCACTCAGGCTGGAGAAGCGAATGTCGCCATCGTCGACTTCAAGGCGTGACCGATTAAGTTCAAAGACAAGACGCGTTATGTAAGTAAATAAATAACCGCACACTTGGTTATGACCGCCTTGAAATGTGGGCAGCGCCAATTAGCGAGCAGATTGGCAGCACCGCCATGAGAGTGACTTTGACAACATTGTCAGGAACGGACAGAATCGGGGCGAAATCAACTCATCGAACTGTTAAAGTACTTCAGAACAAGCAACAACAGCATCCGAGTCTGCGTCGACAAGTCGTCACTCGTAGCTGCATCTTTGTGCGAACTGTTCAATGAACCACTTTACCGTTGTATATCCCACCAATATCCCACGTCCAATTACTTCAGTTTCTTCTGCCCAGAACTATTCTTAATTAGGACACTCCGAGTCTGGCAATCGAACTCGACGTCGCATCGTGGCAGATCCCATTTTATGGCGTCGCATTCGAGTTGGAGACTTATCACTTCCGACCAGCCTCGTGGATGTCGTGGATGGTGGTGAGGCCGCTCACGAACACATTGATTGAGCAAGTCAAGTGCTTGGCGTCGGAGATTATAGGGATGCTCGAGCAGACGGTCTCCGTCCTTACGTAGGGGTGACGAGTATCAGGCGGCAGACTCAAGCGAGGGTGCAATGACGGACCCGGAGTGGCCTGTTTGTTTGCCGTGTGCGATCGTCAACCGGGCGGGGGAGGCTAAGAGTAGAGTGTGCGAGAGTTGTTTCGAGCGGCATGGTTGATTTTGGAATGATGTCCCTACCTCGAACCTCGAGCGGTGGAAGCCTGCACGGTTTGGCTTAAAGCGATCAAGCCTTGCTGGCATAAGAGGCGTGAAACTTTCTCGAGCACAGCTGTCGATATGGCGGAGATATGTCTCCAGTCGTCCCATCCAGGTTTGGAGGCACACGTATCGAGCGATCATTTGCTAGATCTATTGATAATCGAATGAACGATTGATCCTTCCCGCAAGCAAGGTTTGCGCCGACGCCAGTCGGCACTTCCATGAGTCAAATGACCGTTTCAATTATTACACCAGCCGTCCGTCAGCGGATGGCTTCATGCCGTGTACACGAAGAACAGGTTCCTAAAAAAAGCCCATCGGGTTCACATCCAGAAGCTCGAAAACCAACACGCCACCACTCACTGTTTATCCGTTAGATCCGCAAACGCATGTCGTTCTCTTTCCCGCTGAACGTCTGCGTCGCTCCATACATGACGTGCTGTCTCCTCCACCAGCTTCTTCTGATGTTGCTTGTTCAACCGAACGTTGATCCAGCGGAGGAGGAACGACACGAGGAGCTGTATGATCAAGATGACCATGATGGCGGTCTTACCCGGGATGTATGCAGGGGCGTCCTTTGGTTGAAAAATCTCCATGCCGATGATGTTGCCCACGCTAAAGGTCGCCAGCGTCATCGCGTTTATCGTCACCTTTTTTTGCGACAAGATAAGCACAACCGTCAGAAAGAGAAACGAACGATAAAAAAAGTGCGCCGAACCTTTTTAGTGTGGCCGCTCGTATTGCTGGCATTGTAGGCATAGATGGTCGACAGGGCGCTGCCAAACGTGGACGACAAGTACGATCCTAGGAATGAACGGGATCATTGGTTCGGCACATGCCGACGAGGGAGAGAACTCGATTTATTACCAAACAAGAGCACGCCGTGTTGCGAGGAGCCCTGAAGCCCGATCGTGATCGCTTTGAAGAAGGATGAGTCCATTTGCAGTCACAACAATGTATATTGCCATCGCTCACCTAGCCCAACGATCGTGGGTATCAAAGCAATCACGATGGGCACCATCCGCTCGTTCTGGGCAAGAACAAATGGTTACTAATCACGACTGCGTTGACCGATAAAGAGTGCAAGCCATACCATCCTGTCCGAATACCAACCGCAGAACAAGACCATTGCGGCTCCGACAGCACCCGCCGGAGTGGACAATATCAATGTTTGCTTCGATCTGAACTCATTACCTCAAAGCACTGATCGACATGCAGCATCTGTAATGACATACGTGTACCCGAAGCTCTTGATGATTATGTTGCTGACTGGTATACTAATAGCAAGGTCAGCACCAAGTAGAAATTAACTATCACGGACCACCCACAGTTGCTTAGTGCGCCGTTTGGAATACTCGCTGCAGGACAGGTCAACCCATGTGACTCGAGCCGTTAAGACACATACTGAGTATTGTCGATAACACAATCAGCCAAGGTCCGGATGTCTGACAGAGCTTCCTTGATCTGATCCTTCTTGATCGTCTTGTTCTCCGTCCCTCCCTGATCATTCCGAACGCGCTCCAGAGCAGCGATTCGCTCCTCTCTGGTCAGCATATGAGCATGAACGGGGAAATCGGGAAGCCCGATCAGAACGACAACTCCGATGACGATCGCCAACCCGCCCAAGAGCAAGTAAACAATCTTGTATGACGGAATAACCTTGCCGTTGTAGAACGAAATACCCTGTAAAAGGTCGTCATGAGCAGAGTCGCCAAAGACTATACCGCTCGACCCACGTAAGCAACGAAACCTCCAAAGATCGACGTGAGAGCATTCTGTGTGATTACAAATGAGATGTCTGTACAACGAGGAGTGGGTGATGTCCTGACCATGACATAAACCCACGAAATCCTGCTAGCCTAGACATCGTCGTAAGTACCATCCGAACATGATCATTCAGAATTATCCCAGCGAACCTGTTCATCCTTTTTGTAGAACATGGAAATGATCAGAATCAAGCAGGGGGCCACGCAAGACTCGCACATCCCTGAGACAGCGTCGGCCTACTTTAGCGAGAATCATAGTAAGTTGTGCGACGAGCCAAACGCACCTAGAAGGAATCGCAGAACAAAGAAGGCACCGAAGTTGTTCGTGGATGCTTGCAGCATGAGCAACACTCCCCAGACGACGATATTGGCACCTCGCATGCCGTCAGCGATCATGTATGGACCAGCAGACGGCACGCTCACCCAGATACTTGGCCAACCTCAATTTCTGAGAAATATACACTGTAGGAAACTCCCAGAACAGGAATCCTAGCCTTCTGTCAGACGAGAGCACAGACGGGAAACGATCCAGGTCTACCGAGATAAAAGGCCATGGATACTAGGTTGTACTAATGCTGCAGAAAGGATGAGCCGGGGAGGAACATGACGCCCGCAAAGGTTTTACCTGGCCAACGATCGGAAAGCCCATGATACTGCGAGAATTCAGTCAGTACGAGGGGGTTGGGTTTACACCATCTCTTGCCTTGCATAGTTCAGAGCAGTCTTGTCACTAGACGCAAGCAAGTGAGTGTGTACGACACTGACAAGGTAGTGTGAGGCGCACAGGTATTGAGTGAAGTAAACTGCCGCAGATATGGTCGGGATGACCAAGTCCTACAAGCAATATATCGTCGATCACTGGCAAATCCGAATGACCAATATCTGGACTTCGCCGAATACGTACCAATTTCCTTCTAAGCTTTCTGTTAAACTCCTCGCTGAAGTGCTCTTTGGCTTCGGCGCCGACGAGTTGTAAAGCCTCGTCCCCGTCGTCAGCATCGCCGATGAAACTCGAATCGGGCTTCTCGTCAAGCTCGATATTCTTCTCAGAGTCCCTTAAGTTTTTCGACACGTCAGGCTCGGAGGACATTTGGAATACGGGTATACCAACGAAGATAGCTGACAATCGAGTAGTGGTCTTTTATCCTCTGGTTAAGTTCGTGTTGTTTGATAACACCCGGTGCTCAGATGTTCACAAACCAAATCCAACAGTAAGATAAGGGATCTGAACGTGCAGAGAGTGTGACATACAGGTTGAACAGGGTGAGACTTCCCAACGGTAGGCAGTGCTGCAATGTCATCAGAACTTGCAGGAATTGTTTGCACTTGAAATAGGTAGTCAGTGAATGCCATAGCAGTCATTGGGAATTCGTGTTGACGGACGGTACGTTGGATATATATTCGTTGATCACAGGCGTGGAAATTCTACGTCGAGTCCATCAGTGTCCGACTACCCTTGTATATCACCGGCATCCTGAACTTTGGCATCGCGACGAGGGCGGGAGGGAATCGGGCGGTGATCTTTGGTGTGGGCGTTCTGAACGCATTGGACGGGAGGAACACCTCGTGGAACAGCGCCAGTGTAGGCGGGCTGCTCCAGGCTAATATATACAGTCTGGTCACCAGACTAGCTCCAGGCAGCAATATACTTGGCCGGTCTGTTGGGAAGGACGTGGCTTGTGACATCGTTCGCTCAAGCTGACTTCTCGATGATGCAGGAGCTCGTATTCGGATACCCTAAATCTACCGTCGCCAATGACATGTGGGGCAGGAGGAACGCTGGCTACAGCCTGTATGCACCAAGCGACAAATCGTTCACTGACACTAGGTACCTCGTCCACCTGTTGAAGGAGCTGGAGAGAAGATGCTGGTTATGTTGTGACTTGATTTCATCGAAGGAACCTTTTCATCGAATTTCTATGACAAATCAAACACCCATGACGCACTGCCACTGTTTTGTGATCATTAATGGCTGAAACGTGCTACCGAGCTATATGGGACGTCGAGGAATGTACTGATGCTGAACACGTGCGGATACTAGCGAATCATTTACATCGTACTTGATACTATTCCCAATCGTCACGTCAGACATTCCGAGCCGGGTCAGAACGAGTCGGATGTTGTCTCCGGCCCGGCCCGGGGAACCTTAGAGTCCGACCGATCTCCAACCCTAACATTTGTCCGTATGATTCAAGGTCTGTGGGTGGGCGTGAGGTACTGACATACAAACATAGTCGAGATGGGCTCCTTCGACCCCATGCCCGCGTTCACACCAAAAAAGTACTTCGGAACGGGGAACAACAGCATCTGCGTCACCAACTACGACTAGTCGTCACTCGTAGCCGCACCTTTGTCCGAACTGTTCAACAAACCAACTTGTATACTATCCCACGTCCAATTACTTTCTTATGCCCAGAACTATTCTTAATTAGCTCGACGTTGCATCGTGGCAAGAACCCGTTTTATGGTGTCGTATTGGAGACTTGTCGCTTCCGACCAGGTAGATCGATGGTGGTGAGGCCGCTCACGAACACATCGACCGAGCAAGTCAAGTGCTTTAATCAAGGGCGTCGGAGATTCAAGGGATGCTCCAATGACGGACTCGGACCCGGAGTGGCCTGCGTGTGCGGTCGTCATCCGGGCGGGGGAGGCTAAGAGTGGGGTGTGCGAGAGTTGTTTCGAACGGCATGGTTGATTTTGGAATGACGTCCCTGCCTCGAACTGCGAGTAGTGGAAGCCTATACGGCTTGGCTTTAAACGATCAAGCCTTGCTGGCATAAGAAGCGTAAAGCACGTCAAGGTGGAGATATGTCTCCGATCATCCCTTCCGGGTTTAGAGGCACACGGATCGAGCGATCTGTTACTAGATCTATTGATAATCGTATGAACTATTGACCCTTCCCCAGTGCAAGCAAGGTTTGCGCCGACACCACTGGCACTTCCACGAGTTTAGAAGACGAACGAAATTTGATTTCACATGATGTAATCGTCACATGATTTTGTGCCCCTTTGGTGACAACTTGCGTCCGACAGAACCCAGCCTGAGAGTGTCGAGGATAGTGTATTTTCGACGTGTATATATACTAGAGGGGGACGGCCGCACTTCTTTGGCAATTACCTTGTTTAATCATGGTCTCATGTTCGTTGCAACGTTTCTGACTGTGGTCATCGATCTTATCTGACTTTCTGTAGTCTATCATAGTAGTGAAGCATGTAGTAGTGCAGAGCTAATTGGCGAGGCAATGCGAGCCAACAAAGGTTTCCTTGAACTTCGCCGAGCGCCTGCACGGCTTTCCAGCACTTGCATTTTCATGGCGTAAGGTCCTTGGCCCAACTGCGACAGCCCGTGGAGGCTGTCATGTCGTTGCACCGGATCTGCGAGGGTACGGCCCGGGTCACACCGTCGCACAACACGACGAGACGCTCAAACAGATACAGTGCGACGACAGTTATACAGACATACTTGGAGATTTTCAAGAAGAAATCTTCCAATTCCTTGGCGGCTATTATCACATAGATAAAGCTCTCCGGGCGGTCCTGGACCCCGGACAGTAGTCTCGGACCATCCGTTTTGGGAGCCGGATTGAGGTTCGGGTGTGGTTTTGGTCCCCTACGGGTCCAGGAATATTGTCCCCATTCTGACAATGACTGTATTTGATGTGCATATACAATGCAAGTTACTGTCCACATGACCGGATGGGCTACGAACTTAACGAGCTCAGTCTCAGACTCTCAGTGGTGGCATTTGGCATGCAATGGCCCTGGCAGAACATCACGATGCGCACTGTCTTTCCCCCTCGTCGTCGGTGGTGATTTCTATGTGGCACCCGTCGGGCATCAAGATCGCTTGGCAGGAGTGGTACAATCCGGACATGCCCCCTCGCCGATCCACGGTTGCAGATGTACTACGCTTTCGTGGTATTCAGCAACAAGATATGCGTTGCTGGCGAGCAACTCACCAAGTAGGTCAACTACCCTGCATGGGCGTCCGACACCCCGTTGGTGTTCACCTCGGACGAACTGAATGGCTTCCAGAATCCGTTCATCTACTACTCCGGGAAAACTATACTACACGAGCCGCGGCTATGCGCGTGGTAAGTTCGACACGACAGACCGGATGCACTCGCGGAATCTGATAGATCGTTACAAAAGGTTGGACATGAATTGTGGGGGTTCGTCAGGTTATGGTCGGGAAGTACATGTGAGATTGGCATTCGTTCACCCGAAGACCCGCCTGGCTGGTTTTTGGGGCATCGTCGACATCCAAAATTGCAAAGACGTGCCCAAGCTATCAACTTAGCACTCGGCATGAGTCTGCGTATATCCACGCACCGGACCAGCCACCATATTCGGCACGGTAAGCAGGAGACAGCAAGCACGAACTGCAAAACGTCTTGCTACATCCCACACATTGTCGCAATTGGTTCTCCAAGCTGCATGCCCCACAAACCATGCCAACACGCGGAGATGTGAAGCTTCGCTAGCACGGTACGTCGCGTCTCAGAGGCCCTGCTTACGAAAACGAACTTCAGTCTTTTTCTCCAAGAAGTCGTTGCACAGTTTCGTCTGATCAAACTCGGCACAGAATCCGATGTCCCCCACGCTTGCATGGCGGGACCCTTTGGCACTGGTCGCAAATCCAATTATATTCTCACACGCACCATAGCCCACCCAAGGGAGAACATGATTTGCAGGAGTGAGATAAGGGCATTGCGGATGGGTGAGCTGAAACAGGCGAAGACGATCGCCGCACCAGGCGGACAAGCGACCTGGCCTCGAGTCAAGTGGATATGCATAAGTACCACAAGTTCACATGCAAGTAATCGATATAAGATCTACTAGTACTCATCATTCAATTATTCCCAACGGTCTATGCTACTATCCTGGGGCATATAGTACGGCTACAGGCGGCGCAATACCTGCATGACAGCATACATTCATCGCAACACGTCTTGCCACAACCACAGCATTGGCCTGAATACTTGTTGCACTCCTCACAAAGTGAGCGGTAGCAGGACCAGCACAAGCCGCCTGCGTTCTGGCACCAACTGCAATACATCTGGCAGCATTCTGGGCATCTCTGCCCCTCCAGGCACTCCTTACAACACAAGTTCGAGCAGGAACCGGACCGACATGCGCGTACCAGCTCCACCTGAACCTTTGGCCCATCCAGCTCCGTAAACGAACTCCAGTCTTCTTCCGCACAGTCGTCGCACAGCGTTGTCCGACCGCACTCGAGGCAGAATTGGATATACTCCGAGCACTCGTCGACGCAATACGCCCGCTTGCATTGTGGGCACTGCTTGAGAAAATCTGCAATCGGAGGCTCCTTGCAATTGTCGCAGATCCAACGACCTTCGCACGCGCACGAGATCCCACCCTCGGGGGAGCATGATTGGCAAATTCTTAGACTTCTGCCTCTTCCTTCTCTCGACCAACATCTTGAATTGGAGCATTCTGACACGGCTTGACCCAAATCACAGTAAGAACACACGATAGGCTTGAGTGGGTGCTCTCGAACCCTGTGGTTCATAGTCTCTTTGGGTCGGCCCAGGCACCACATCAGCTTTTCATCAGAAAACCAGAGATTGCATTTGGGACATTGACCGAGAGACAGGATGGGCTGTGTGTTCTGTAAGCAAGGCAGACAGGCGGCCATATAGGTATCGCGGGAGCATGACTGGAATGGAATGAGCTGGGATACGGGACAATCCCAACTCAAGCAAATGACAGTGGAACACGAGGTGCACAGCGTCGTGAACATCTCGCATGACGGACATGGCTTCTTGAAGAAAGATGGGGGAAAAGATTGATCGCAAGCGTGTCGAGTACTACGTGGAAACACGAACTGCCGCTGACAGCTAAAGCTTCCTTAATCGTGCCCATGACCCTAGGGGAAAAATCGTGGGCATTGCAGATTGAATCAGCATCGGCCATACCATAC
This sequence comes from Leccinum olivaceopallidum, assembly GCA_038091775.1. Taxonomy (NCBI): domain Eukaryota; kingdom Fungi; phylum Basidiomycota; class Agaricomycetes; order Boletales; family Boletaceae; genus Leccinum; species Leccinum olivaceopallidum. Next base: position 1,864 of record JBBPPC010000560.1, on the reverse strand, counting down.
AACCACCACCTGAGCAAGATTCGGCATGAGGTCGAATGCATACAAGGTCGATTCAACTTACAAAACTCTTCGTGTATAGACGATCGTTGTGAAAACTTGGAAAAGGATGAGCCATCTGCGATACAATAAGAAGGAAACTGGAACCTCACTGGACAAAATAGAAAACCCTATTGGCCCAGTTAAAGCCAGGTTCAGTCACCGGCACTGAAGTACACACCATTACATACACTCACATTTGCATGCACGCTACACCATATAGAGCGCTAGACAGGACGGTGCCAAAGTACAATGCGCCATATACAAGGGATACGGGGACCGACATAATTCTGGGTTTGCTGAGGCTACAAGTCTACGTGGCCAGGTACAACGGACGAGCGTGAAGAGTGGATTTTGTAGTCAGTTGATACCGATGTAGTCATCCAAAGAATCAGGTAGCAGCGCTCACAACTAATTAAGCATGCATCATCATGTCGGCTGCATCGGAATAAGGGACGGGGTTAGAGGCTGTGGGCACTTTATGTGAGGCTGACCGGGTTTGTTCATAGTTGCAGAGTTTGGCGGCTTTCTGAATATTAGCGAATCAAGTGAACATGATCACCTGGTCGAATGAATGTACAGGGAGGCCTTCAAATTCTCTATCCCCAGTACGCGTTCGTAGACTTTGAGAGGTTCGATCATTCCTACGGGTAACGCCAACGTTAAACATATGGTGAATCCAATTTTCTGCCAAGTGATATCCGACCGAAAAAGTAGTTTCACAAGTACAAATTCAAGCCCCGCCTGGCCAGTCAACGCACAACTCCGAGTCACGTCTGACTCAAGGTCTATGTCACTCGAATCCTACTCGATGGCGGAGAGGACCCCACGGTGAAATGCTGTCACCGTGCACTGGGTACGGTACGGCAGCGCCAAAGTGCCGACGGGAACCCGAATGGGTCTCGCCTGTGGGATTCACTTCCCTTTCCCTTTCCTTCCTCGAGCAGGAAGTTTCCCTCCTCCCCACTCGTGCATCCTGAATTGCAACCAATCCATCCGGGGTCGCGCCCCTTGCATGCTCCTGTCGCCTTTGCAAGCTGACCAACTCCCTGCATAGGGCGTAAGATTGGTCGCTCGTACCCTAAACGGCCTTGGATGGGCAGCGGTCGGGGTTGTGGTGCCCCCTGACAAGAGTTTTCGCAGGCTCGAAACCGCTACCTATCCCGCTCCCTTACCTGCCCCCTACTCGTACTGTACATCGTCGCCCGCGCTCGTCCGAGCGTGTCGGTGGTCCGGCCTTAATTCTCGGAGAGGGGCGCCAGACGGACAAGCAGCAGATTAGACAGCCCGAGCATCCCTCTTCGCACATAGACATAGGCCATGGTCCCGCACGTTGTCCGCAAAGAAAACGCGAAAGTCTCGCGGGGATACAGATAGGCTCACTTAAAAGCACTGCCTAGGATACTAATTGATATCATGGGGGGAGCTATAAGTTTTATGGGTATATTCCGATGCCAAGCGTTCATAGCCATAGTATGATGTCCTAATTGGATGTCAATCCACTTCTTGGGTTGCGCCTACTATATCACCTCTGGGTGCGGTGCATATGATAGGAACGCAATGAGTATCACTGCCGCTCCCGGCGTAACTTATCCTTTCTTTCTCGTTTTCTCCCGGAAGTTCACGGATGCGGCGTAACGCGAGGGTACGATCAGGATACCAACGTAATTCCAGGCACACTTCCTCTGCTTTACTGCATATCAATCACTTCGTTGTTATCAAGCTAGTCTGATTTTTGATGTCTGATTACCTATACGACGATGCTCGATTGAGAAGATCCCTCCAGAACAACCAGCATCATTTCCTGCGATCATTTGGGTACACATTC
>JBBPPC010000559.1:0-15912 GCA_038091775.1 Leccinum olivaceopallidum | reverse complement strand
GGTCTTATCAAGATGTGCACGTCATGGACTGAGAATAACTACATCTACTGGTCCGGGAAACAAGTTCTTGGTCTCATGGGTTCCCAACCGAGTTTGTTAAGATGTTCATCCTTGACGGAATGGTTTCCCGGGCCGCTCAGTAATGACCAGCCCTTAGACTAGTGACATCAAGATAAACAAGCACGACCTGAATATGTCGGAGGGGTGATCGTGACTTGCTACGGGGGGCAAAGATTTCAGCAAAAAGGGGACGGTTATCACCCTCCCTGAGGATACCCTTGCTACTAAACATCATTTTAATAGATACTGTTCAAGAGAACGAGTCAAGGGAATAATTTAGCTGCTGGAGCCTGGCAAGATTCATGTTGCTCATCACTTTTGTCCATTCGTGATATGTTACTTCAGGCTTCGCGCTCGCCAGAAGTCTGCCCCGAGGGTAGTCGACACGAAACAAGTCCGCTTGCAGCGGCCCTCGGGACCTTCGTTCGCTCTACCTTTCAGAGCTGCCTGTAAGACAAGTAAGAGACCCTCTTCACAGTCTTCGACATGCATGTCATTCATCGTGTTGTCACAAGCTCTCCAAGTACCAGCATTACCCAGTTTTCTTTGCCAGGTCGAGAAAGGTGCGAAGCCATTTCATCGATTTGTAGACACCTTCAAAGCCATTCAATTTCGCATTCGTCGGCTAACGTTTGCCTCTGCGTGCGCTCATCTTCACTGACTCCGTAAGTCCGTGGACGGTTGCGTTGTCGGGCCCTGCGATCAGGAAGAATTCGAGAAGCAAACCTGACCTGGAAAGTAGACGACGGTCCGAATTGGATTCTCAGCGCTTCCACGATCTTCCTCCGAAATCAAAAAGTGTCAGCATCAAGTCGGATAGACGAACTTACAGTATATCCGGATCGAGGTGCGTATTCGTCGGATCACACCTGAAGCACGGAGTGTTTGGCATCAAGGGAAACGGTCGCAGTTAGTACGATGTTCTTCTTTTACTCGCTGTTTCAAGTACAAACCGATGTCTGACCATTCCTTGAGATTATTTTCTGCAGGCCCGCCTGCCACTCGCATTGTCGCTAACAATACCAATTCCTGACGCGGGGACATGGCGGTTTTCCTGGGTTGCTTTCTCGAGTTTGTCTCGAGTCAGGCGAGGGTGGCCAGCTGCCTATCAATCAGCTTCCTCGATCCACCTTTTGGTGGAAATGAACACTCATTTGAAGTTTCTTAGGTTCTGCTCATAAACTACCAACGACAGCCGGGTACACACGATGCAATACACTTCTTGCAGGATGAACAGTCCGAGATCTATCGTGATATGGAGGACGATGATGGATGAGCATCCACCCTCGTGGCGTGAAGGCTCCCATTGAATCGCGTACTATTTCCGATCAAAATTTATTTACAAACGAATCTCGTTCATGCAGTTCTGACCTGTCATCCTGGCAGTGACTGAGACAATATTCCAGTTAGGCACATGCACAGGATGGTATCGAGAGACAACAATGTATTCTAGTATGTACCGAGGGAAGGCATAACTGGGAGAATCATTCTTGGGTAAGTACAAACTACTGATTGATCTAGTCCTACACGCGAGGTAATCAAACTTGAAGCTGAAGCCTTGTCTACATGTGAGTGGTCGATTCGGAACTATCATGATGTACATATCTGATTGTGTCGTGGTACAATTGGCGCCTTTACCTGCTCGACCAATCGCATGAAGTTCTTTGCGAAGAAGGGTCCCGGCTTCTCAGCGAGGTCAACGGGTCTCTGTCCGTCCAGGTTCCGTGCATGAGGATTGGCACCAGCGTCGAGCAGCATCTGGACAACCTTCCATTCCTCCATCGCGTCCCCAAAGAAGCCGTGTCGCAGAAGGACATGGAGTGGTGTATCCCCTTTGTCATCGACAACGCATGGATTGGCGCCTTCGCGGATAAGGAGACGTACCATCGCACCGGCCTCAGGTCTCCAAGAAAACCTAGACACAGCAGAAAGCAGTACATCAGATGGAAGTGGAACCCCTTCTGAGCGCAAATATTTGAACACGGAAATGTGGTGTCGTCTTGCAGTAATGTGGAGAGGTGTCTCTCCGGCTGAATTGCAGAGCGACAAGTGGCAACCAAAAAGAACGAGAAGTTTAGCAGTCTCCAAGCAATCTTCCTCGGAATCCCCAAATTTGACAGCACGATGCAAGGCGGTGTCTCCATTGGGTGCCACGACGCGCACATCTGCACCATCCAAGGTAGAAAGAAATCGAACTGCGCGCACTTTGTGTGAATCTCTCGTACACGAGGCAGCAGCGAGAAAGGCACTAGGAGGAACCGATGTGCCTTCAAGTGACAAGAGATACTCCATGATGCTGATGTCTCCATATGTCGCGGCAGCGAGAAAGACATCAGGAGAAAGCGATGCGCCGCGGGACAAGAGAAACTTGATGATATCGAGGTGTCCATATGACGCCGCGGCATGAAGAGGTGTGTGTCCAGCTGAATTGCAGGCATGTATGTCACATCTAGCTCGGACAATCAGAATCTTGGCTGTTTCCAGGAGATCGCTTCCAGCTCTAAATCTGTTTCCTAGGGCTAAATGCAATGCTGTATCGCCTTCGGCTGTGATGGCAGTTGTGTCTGCCCCTTTGTCGATGAGAAAGTGAACCACAGGGGTAATGGGAATCGTAGTGTAAGGGTCGGCCGCCGTGAGCAGAATATTCGGAGGCAGTGGTACACTGAGCGAGAGCAGATATTTGATAACAGAGATGTACCCTCGTCTCACCGCCGCATGCATGGGTGTTTTGTGAGCCACGCTGAACGCACGGGGGTCGCTCCCAGCAGAAATCAAGAGTTCTGCGAACTTCAAAGAAGAGGATTCCGGGTCGGACAAGACAGCAAGGTAAAGGGGAGTGTCCCCATTTGCCACGGTAATGGCACGTACATCTGCCCCTTTGTCGATCAGTAACTGGATTACTTGTGTCGTGGTGCGATGGTAAGACAGAAAGAGCAATATGTCAGGAGGGATCTTTGCACCCTGCGAGAATAGGTATTGCATGATTTTCATGTATCCGTGGTCTGCGGCAGTATCAAGTATTGGTCGTCCGTCGCTGTTGCATGCAGAGGGATCACATCCAGCTTCCACGAGAGTCTTGACTACTAAAAACACATATTGTTCATCCAAACCACCGTACATTGCAAGGCACAACACATTGTCTCCATCGGGCGTTTTCACGTTGGGGTCTGCACCGTGTTTAAGGAGGAGTTTAACCATGACCGGAAATTTGGCTGGGTCATGATATATATACACTCCCCTACATGCTGAAAGCAAGATGTCCGGAGAATGTGGTTTGTTGAGCGAAAGCAAATATGTGACGACCGAAATGTGTCCTTCGGCTACTGCAATGTCGAGACAATTTTGGCCCGATGAATTCGTGATGCGCAGATCACATCCAGCTGCGACAAGCATCTTGATAGATTCTAACGCATGGGCGACCGACTTGGAGAAATCTGTCGATCCCGAGTAACGAAGGGCTGAGTGTAGCACACTGTCCCCATTAGCAGCCACGACTCTAGCATCGGCCCTCTCCCCAAGAAGAAAACGAATCATGGAGGGTGATAGGCTGTCGCGTACTGAAAAGAAGATGTCTGGCGGCAGGAATGCACCAACAGAAAGGAAATGCCTGACAACAGACAGATCTCCATCGCTGTCCCTGATTTCAATGTGCATTGGCGTTTCACCCTGTAAATTGCACACGGATGGACTACAGCCTGTTTCGCACAGGAGCTTGGTTTTTTGCAGGCAACTCTGAGAGCCTCCGCCGTTTGCGACTCGCACTGCATGATGGAGTGCAGTGGATTCATCTGCCGAGACAACGTGGATGTTGGCACCGTTTTGAATGAGGAAACGAAGTGTTTCTGCATTAGACAGCACGCACGAAAACGATCTTCTATTGACCAAGATGTCGGGAGGAAGTTGCATTTTTAAATCTGAGAGTAAATGTTGGATGCCGGAGATATCCCCTGTGCTTGCAGCGTTCTCCAGGAGTGCATCGACAAATGATGTATGGCCAGCAAGGTCGCAGCTGATCTGCTTGAGTCTCCGAGCGATCACAACCACATCGCCCACTGCTGAATTCTGCCAGTCAAGCATGTTTGCATGTAGCAGGGGTATAAGCGGCCTCTCATTCAGAACATCTATTGCCCACTCGATGAATTCATCAGTTTGAAGCAACCTGATGAAGATATGGGCGTCGGAGGGTTTCGACTGTGACTGTCCAAAAAGGTGGGTAGAGAAAAGTCTATGCGGCACAGGGCTTCCCTCTTCTAAGAACAGATCAACCAATTTCCAGTCGCCGGCTGTGACTGCAGCCTCGAGAGGCAAGCCGGAGGGGAAGTCACGAGTTCGAATGAATTGCCCAGAGAAATCGAGTTTAGCACCATGCGCCAGCAACGTACAAGCAGCTTCAATCTTCTCGGGGACAGTGTAAATGAGTGGATTGATCCCTTCCTTTTCTGCAAGAGGTGAACGGCAGAGGAACAGACGCAGCAGTGGATCGGGAGCATAACGAATCAGGATATAGAGCACAAAATCATGCTGATGACTTGGTAATTTATAGGATCCGAGTCGGCTACCTCTTCGCAACTGCTCCCACTCCAAAGAGTGCTGTTGGATGTCCCTGTGAAGCGCCAAAATAGAGTCCAAAATTTGATCTGTAGGCTGGACATCTGAGAGATGGTAGAACCCATAATCCAGTACATAGTCAAGGAGTAGGTGATCTGAAGTCACTTGAATATGATATCAAAAATCATAGCAGATAACTCCTTACCATTAAAGTCTTGCAGTCTCGATGCGAGGCGGGCTGCAATGTAGCTCATGCATTGTTGCACTACCTCCGCATGAGCATCTGGCAAGTTGATATGGTACATGTGATTTTCTTGTAGCAAGTTTCCGACAAGGTATTCCTGTCCAGGAGTGTTTAGCAATGCAGAACTGATAAAGTCATGTACTGGTACCTTCACACTGAAATGAGACAATTCAACAATATCTCCTTCGGAGTGTATCACCAGGCTGCTTAATGAATCTAGTAGTGCGCCTCCATGTATCGGTGCAGAATTGGGGTTCAGTGTCCGCTGATCGACGTCAATTGAAAGCGCCTCAAGAATTTGACACAGTCTTAATGGCCGAAAGGCAGTTACAATCCACATAAGAGCACGCTTTGCGATTACATCTCCCCGTTCTTCTTTGCTGATCGCAAGAAGAATCCGTTGATATGTTGCGTGCAATCCGACTGGTAGGCTGTCGAGCACCTCTCGAATTTGCGAGGTGGTGAAACATCTTTTGAGAGTGATCAGTTGGCATTCAACCCAGCGGAACCTGGACAACATAGAAATTAGCCACATGATGGGAAAGATGATTCGAATGCTCACATTCCATCAGCTTTGCGGCACAGGCTCCAAATAATCTCCTCCTTCAGCATCTTTGCATCCCTAAGCCTGCTATGGGAATCAACCTCCTTCCTAACATGCAGTCTGATGTCCGCATACACCTCTCTCGACATCTGTTCCAAGGAAAGCCACGGGAGCCCTGAGAACCTATACTTGATCCCCTGAAGAGGTCGGCTGATCACGAGCAGCCGCACCAAACCTTTATTCAAATCCAACAGAGAGCCTAATAAATTCTCGATGTCTTCGCACTCGTCCAGTGCATCCACGACAACAAGGGGTGGGCGTGGATATTGTTTTGCGACACGTGACACTAGGGCGGCGAGTCGCTTGTATTCACCCAGAATTGTATGCTTTTGTCTCTTTTCTTTACCCAGGACGTCAAGAATATCTCCTGGATCAACCCCATGATCGCCCAGTCCCTCCAACAGCTGAGAAAGGAGTGAACGCATGACCTCGGCAGCGACAGTGGAACGTTCAATCCGGAAATCGCAATAGAAAAATGCAAGAAATTCTCCTTTGTTCATCGTATTTTGGATACCATCGATCACAGATGCACTGTCCCGAGGATGAATATGAGTCCTGGATAGATATGATAAAAACGCACGCTAAGACCGATTTCCCAGACCCGGCTAAAGCCACGCAAACGTTAACCCATAGAAAAGTATGGTATGATGAGATTCGTACGTTTTCCATGCAACCACAAAAACCCATCGTTGGCATGCCTCCATGTTTGATATTCATCGGTGTCGGGCAGCCACGTGCAGGTATCGGGTTGTCGCAAGTCAAGCGTGTCCCAGTGCTTTTTTGTGCAGTCCCACGCACCAAGCCATTCCACTATTTCCGTCAACCGTTCCCCTGCTCACGATGACTCCTTGTCAAGAACATCGCATATAATTATCATGGCGAACGCACGATCCGTTTCTGACCATATTTTCTTTTTCCAGGATCGTTCGACAACATTTTTTTCCCGATCGACGAGGCCTCGTCTAGTACTTTGGGTATTAATCGAATGTCCTTTTGGCTGACCCATGGTATCAGTTTCGCGGTTCCTGTGGATACGCATTAGAACCAATTAGACCAGATGGGTCCCTAAAGCATTCCAAAACACTTACCAGACGTTCGTGTTGAGCAAGAAATAGAAGTAAATCCGCTTTTTCTCGAAAATCCGAATAGCCTGATTGAATTTGTCCTCGACCAGTGCTGAGGGAAAAAAATTGCGTAGCCTCGATGCGACGCCACTCGAAGATGACTTGATCGATGCTTCCATTTCTTGCAACGTAGCCAAGCATGTCTGGGGCTCCTCGCTAGATAGCCACATCTCAAGCCGATCGTCGACAGCAGGGTCTGCTGAAAAAGAATGCTCAAGTGTTTCTGGGAGCAAGGTCTTGGATGCAGCGACGATCCTCTGCAGGTCTCCTTCCAATTGCTTGTGTGATAGTTGAAGATTCTTGTCGTTCCTACCGCGTGAGTGGACGACTAAGGCATTGACGACTCGTCGCGAGGCCGACGCAATGGAGATGAGCGTTTCTTCGGCCGAATCCATTGCTGTCAATGTCTGCTACATAGTGAGAGCGTTGGATGGCAGGTCACAGCACGAGAGAGGGTTCGGCACGCACGAAAAGTCAGATCTCAATACTGTTTATACACTTGGGCTAGGCGATGTCTTTGGTGGAGAACAGTAAGGCTGTCGGAAGGTATGGATTCGATCAGATTGGCGGCTGGCGCCTTTTGCTGAGGCGCAAGGAGAACCGGGAACCTGGAAGAACACCGCGTTGACTTGAAAAGCTGAAGTGCGTGAAGTAGGTCCCTTTCTCACTCACTCAGTGACAGGGCTTGCAGTGCACGCTGCCGGTTTTCTGCCACACGGATCGACGCTCACCGCGGGACAGCCCAGAATTACAAAAGTCCTGAACAGTGAAGTCAGTGGAGTGGCGACCGACTGTGCGAGCAGTGTCACGTGGGCCGGTTTGGTCTCGGTCCCAATCCAATCCGGAAGGCGAGGCGGGAAGACCCGCGGAACTCGGCGAACCCATGAAGACGACGATTGTCGGCTTCATCGAGGACAGTGTGTTGCAACTGCCATCCGCTCTCGTTCCACCGAGAGTGCATGACGGTTGCCACACGTTATCACCCTGCTCTCTCACTCTTTCTCTCCTTGTTGACTCCCAGGCTCTCCCTCACCCACGCGGAAGCGATGTACAACGGCGTGCCATGCCGACGAGACGACAAGGACAAGAACGACAAGGACGAAAAGTATGTCTTTACCCCGGGCCGCCACCATCTCCAACTCCCCATCCCTGTCCCCAAAGTTCCCCCCTGTCCTCTCGCCCCAGCATGCAGAAGCAACCACACAACGTGCGCGATTGTGCGTGTTGTGCAGTCGCTCCTGCACGCCGCCCCCATTTCTGTTCACCCATCCATGCACATCCCCTCCGAGTCGCTCGTAGACGAAGACGACCTCACCCGGCCCACCAGCATCCTTGTCCCCGTCTGCGTTCTCCCTCCCGTTCTCCCCCAGTGTCTCGTTGTCGTCGCTCACGCCCCCACCAGCATTCTTGTCTCCAAGATGGCGACGTCCTCACCCCGCCGTTTCCCTCGTCGGCATGCAGGAGCGTCTGCACAACACACATGGCAGTCGTGCGCATTCTGCATTCATTCCTGCACACAGCCCCGGGCGGCCCTCGGCGTCATCACTAATATCTATCGCATACCCGCACCCGCACCACGCCCACATCACCGCTGCCCTCGCCAGCGTGCGGGAGCGACCACACAACGGTCGACCGATTTCTCCCCTCGCATGGCGGTGCTGCCGTGGGACGAAGGCGGGCCGAGGCAGTGCGGCCACGGTGTTCGCACTGTCGCAGGTTCCCTGCTGTCTTGCGACTGGCGCGTTCCGACGTTCTTTGGCAGAGACCTACAAACGAACGAAAGGTTCCACTTTTTGATCAAGACCTCGTAATTGGACACATACTGGTTGTCCATATATCGCAAGCCTGTGCATCGCCAAGGACGTGTTGTCAATGTCAGTCGATCGGCTTTGGGCAGTGATGTGAAAGCTCTCATTGATTTGCGTGCTATTTCCGACCACAAGTTCGAATCTCGTTCATGCAGTTCAGACTTGTCATTCTGGCAGTGACTGCGACAATATTTGCACAGGATGGTATCGAGAGACAACAATACATTCTAGTATGTACCGAGGGCAGGCATAATTGGGAGAATCATTCTTGGTAAGTGCAAACTACTGATTGATCTAGTCCTACTAGTACACGCGAGGTAATCAAACTTGAAGCTGAAGCCTTGTCTACATGTGAGGAGTCGATTCGGAACTATATGTACATATCTGATTGTGTCGTGGTACGATTGGCGCCTTTACCTGCTCGACCAATCGCATGAAGTTCTTTGCGAAGAAGGGTCCCTCCTCCTCAGCGAGGTCAACGGGTGTTTGTCCGTCCAGGTTCCGTGCATGAGGATTGGCACCAGCGTCGAGCAGCATCTGGACAACCTTCCATTCCTCCATCGCGTCATCACAGAAGTCGTCTCTCAGAAGGACATGGAGTGGTGTATCCCCTTTGTCATCAACAACGCATGGATTGGCGCCTTCGCGGATAAGGAGACGTATCATCGCACCGGCCTGGGGTGTGGAACAATACCCAGACGCAGCAGAAAGCAGCACATCAGAAGGAAGTGGAACCCCTTCTGAGAGCAGATATTTTAACACGGAAATGTGGTGTCGTCTTGCAACAATATGAAGAGGTGTCTCTCCAGCTGAATTGCAGAGCGACAGGTGGCAACCCAAATGAACGAGAAGTTTAACAGTCTCCAAGAAATCATCTTCCGAACCCCCAAGTTTGACAGCACGATGCAAGGCGGTGTCTCCATTGGGTGCCACGGCGCGCACATCTGCACCATCCAAGGTGGAAAGAAACAGAACTGCGCGCGCTTGGTGTGTATATATCGTACACGAGGCAGCAGCGAGAAAGGCACTAGGAGGAACCAATGTGCCTTCAAGTGACAAGAGATACTCCATGATGTAGATGTCTCCATATATCGCGGCGGCGAGAATGACATCAGGAGAAAGCGATGCGCCGCGGGACAAGAGAAACTTGATGATATCGAGGTGTCCATATGACGCCGCGGCATGAAGAGGTGTGTGTCCAGCTGAATTGCAGGCATGTATGTCACATCCAGCTCCGAGAATCAGAATCTTGGCTGTTTCCAAGAGATCGCTTCCGGCTCTAACTTGAAATCTGTCCCCTACGGCCAGATGCAGTACTGTATCGCCTTCGGCTGTGATGGCAGTTGTGTCTGCCCCTTTGTCGATGAGAAAGCGAACCACAGGGGTAATGCGAATCATAGTATAAGGATCGGCCGCCGTGAGCAGAATATCCGGAGGCAGTGGTACACTGAGCGAGAGCAAATAGTTGATAACAGAGATGTACCCTCGTCTCACCGCCGCATGCATGGGTGTTTCGTGGGCCATGTTGAACGCACGGGGGTCGCTCCCAGCAGAAATCAAGAGTTCCGCAAACTTCAAAGAAGAGGATTCCGAGTCGGACCAGACAACTCTGTGGAGGGGAGTTTCCCCATCTGCCGTAACGGCACGTACATCTGCCCCTTTGTCGATCAGCAACTGAATTACTTGTGTCGTGGTGTCATAGTAAGACAGAAAGCACAATATGTCAGGAGAGATCAGTGCGCCCTGCGAGAATAGGTATTCCATGATTTTCATGTATCCGTGGTCTGCAGCAGCAACAAGTACTGATCGTCCGTGGCTGTTGCATACAGAGGGATCACATCCGGCTTCCACGAGAGTCTTGACTACTGGGAATATATATTCTTCATCCTCCCAACTAGTGTCCATTGCAAAGTGCAACGCATTGTCTCCATCGGGCGTTTTCACGTTGGGGTCTGCACCGTGTTTAAGGAGGAGTCTAACCATGACCGGAAATGCGGCCATATCATGATATGATCCCTTACATGCTGAAAGCAAGATATGCGTGGAATGTGGTGTGTTCAGCGAAAGCAAATATTTGACGACCGAGATGTATCCTTCGGCTACTGCAATGTCGAGACAGGTTCGGCCAGATGAATTCGTGATGCGCAGATCACACCCAGCTGCGACAAGCATCTTGACAGATCCTGATATATGGGTTACCGAGTCATCTGGAAAACTGGAACGGAGGGCTGAGTGGAGCACACTGTCCCCATTAGCAGCCACGACTCTAGCATCTGCGCCCTTCCCAAGAAGAAAACGAATCATGGAGGGTGATAGGCTGTCGCGTACTGCAAACAAGATGTCTGGCGGCAGGAATGCACCAACAGAAAGCAAATGCCTGACAACAGACAAATCTCCACCGCTCTCCCTGATTGCAATGTGCATTGGCGTTTCACCCTGTAAATTGCACACGGATGGACTGCAGCCTGCTGTACACAGGAGCTTCGTTTTCTGCAGGCAACTATGCAAGCCTTCGCCGAATGGGACTCGCACTGCATAATGGAGTGCAGTGGATTCGTCTGCCGAGACAACGTGGATGTTGGCACCATTTTGAATGAGGAAACGAATCGTTTCTGCGTTCGGCAGCTTGGACGAAAACGATCCGCTATTGAGCAAGATGTCGGGAGGAAGTTGTATTTTTAAATCTGAGAGCAAGTGCTGGATTCTGGAGATATCTCCTGTGCTCGCAGCGTTCTGGAGGAGTTTCTCGACGAATGATGTATGACCAGCAAGGTCGCAGCTGATCTGCTTGAGTCTCCGAGCGATCACAACCGCATGGCCCGCTGCTGAATAATGCCAGTCATGCACGTTTGCATATAGCAGGGGTATAAGCGGCCTCCCATTCAGAACATCTGTTTCCCACTCGACGAATTCATCAGTTTGAAGCAACCTAGTGAAGATACGGATGTTGGAAGGGTAGGAGCGTATCAACCGTGACTGTCCAGAAAGGTGGGTAGAGAAAAGTCTATGTGGCACAGGGCTTCCCTCTTCTAAGAACAAATCAACCAATTGGCAGTCGTTGGCTGTGACTGCAGCCTCAATAGGCAAGCCGGAGGGGAAGTCACATGGTTCAATGAATTTCCCAGAGAAACCGAGTTTAGCACCATGCGCCAGCAACGTACGAGCAGCTTCAATCCTCCCAGGGACAGTGTAAATGAGTGGGTTGATCCCTTCCTTCTCTGCAAGAGGTGAACGGCAGAGGAATAGACGCAGCAGTGGATCGGGAGCATAACGAATCAGGATATAGAGCACAAAAGAATGCTTAAGACTTGGCAGGCCATAGGCTCGGTCATCTTTTAGCAATCGCTCCCACTCCAAAGGGTGTTGTTGGATGTCCCTGTGAAACGCCAAAATAGAGTCTAAAATTTGATCCGTAGGCTCGACTTCGAAGAGATGATAGAACCCATAACACAGTACATAGTCAACGAGTGGGTGATCTGAAGACACTTGAATATGACATCGAAAATCATAGCAGATAACTCCTTACCCTTAGATACTTGCAGTCTAAATGTGAGGAAGGCTGCAATGTAGCTCATACATTGTTGTGCTACCTCTGCATGAGCATCTGGCAAGTTGATATGGTACATGTGATTTTCTTGTAGCAAGTTTCCGACAAGGTATTCCTGTCCAGGAATGTTTAGCAAGGCGGATCTGATAGAGTCGTGTACTAGTACCTTCACACTGAAATGAGACAATTCAACAATATCTCCTTCGGAGTGTATCACCAGGCTGCTTAATGAATCTAGTAGTGCGCCTCCATGTATAGGCGCAGAATTGGGGTTCAGTGTCCGTTGATTGACGTCAATCGAAAGCGCCTCAAGAATTTGACACAGTCTTAATGGCCGAATGGCGGTGACAATCCACATAAGAGCACGCTTTGCGATTACATCTCCCCATTCTTCTTTGCTGATCGCGAGAAGAATCCGTTGATATGTTGCGTGCAATCCGACTGGTAGGCTGTCGAGCACCTCTTGAATTTGCGAGGTGGTGAAACATCTTTTGAGAGTGATCAGTTGGCATTCAACCCAGCGGAACCTGGGCAACGTAGAAATTAGCCACATGATGGGAAAGATGATCTGAATGCTCACATTCCATCAGCTTTGCGGCACAGGCTCTCAATAATATCCTCCTTCAGCATAGTCCCTGCATCCCTAAGCCTGCTATGGGAATCAACCTCCTCCCTAACATGCAGTACGATGTCCACATACACCTCTCTCCACATCTGCTCCAACGAAAGCCACGGGAGCCCTGAGAACCTAGACTTGATCCCCTGAAGAGGTCGGCTGATCACGAGCAGCCGCACCCCACCTTTATTCAAATTCAACAGAGAGCCTAATAATTTCTCGATGTCTTCGCACTCGTCTAGTGCATCCACGACAACAAGGGGTGGGCGTGGATATTGTTTCGCGACACGTGACACTAGGGCGGCGAGTCGCTTGTATTCACCTAGAATTGTATGCTTTTGTTTCTTCTCTTTACCCAGGACGTCAAGAATATCTCCTGGATCAACCCCATGATCACCCAGTCCCTCCAACAGCTGAGAAAGGAGTGAACGCATGACCTCGGCAGCGACAGTGGAACGTTCATTCCGGAAATCGCAATAGAAAAACGCAAGAAATTCTCCTTTGTCCATCGTATTTTGGATACCATCGATCACAGATGCACTGTCCCGAGGATGAATACGAGTCCTGAATAGATACGATGAAAACGCACGCTATGACCGATTTCCCAGACCCGGCTAAAGCCACGCAAACGTTAACCCATAGAAAAGTATGGTATGATGAGATTCGTACGTTTTCCATGCAACCACAAAAATCCATCGTTGGCATACCTCCATTTTTGATATTCATCGGTTTCGGGCAGCCACGTGCAGGTATCGGGTTGTCGCAAATCAAGCGTGTCCCAGTGCTTTTTTGTACAGTCCCACGCGTCAAGCCATTTCACTATTTCCATCAATCGTGCCCCTGCTCACGACTCCTTGTCAAGAACGTCGCATACAGTTATAATGGCGAACGCACGATCCGTTTCTGACCAAATTTTCTTTTTCCAGGATCGTTCGACGACATTTTTTTCCCGATCGACAAGGCCTCGGCTGGTACCTTGGGTATGAATCGAATGTCCTTTTGGCTGACCCTTGGTATCATTTTCGTGGTTCCTGTGGATACACATTAGAACAAATAAGACCGGATGGGTCCCTAAAGCATTCCAAAACACTCACCAGACGTTCGTGTTGAGCAAGAAGTAAAAGTGAATCCGCTTTTTCTCGAAAATCCGAATAGCCTGATTGAATTTGTCCTCGACCAGTGCTGAAGGGAAAAATTTGCGTAGCGTCGACGACTTGATCGATGCTTCCATTTCTTGCAATGTAGCCAAACATGTCTGGGGCTCCTCGCCAGATAGCCACATCTCCAACCGATCGTCGACAGCAGGGTCCGCTGAAAAAGAATGCCCAAGTGTTTCTGGGAGCAAGGTGTTGGATGCGACGACGATCCTTTGCAGGTCTCCTTCCAATTGCTTGTGTGATAGTTGAAGATTCTTGTCGTTCCTACCGCGTGAGCGGACGAGTAAGGCGTCGACGACTCGTTGCGAGGCCGACGCAATGGAGATGAGCGTTTCTTCAGCTGAATCCATTACTGTCAATGTCTGCTACATAGTGAGATTGTTGGATGGCAGGTCACAGCACGAGAGAGATTTCGGCACGCACGACAAGTCAGATCTCAATGCTACTTATATACTTGGGCTAGGCGATGTCTTTGATAAAGAACAGTAAGGCTGTCGGAAGGTGTGGATTCGATCAGATTGGCAGCGGGCGCCTTTTGCTGTGGCACAAGGAAAACTGGGAACCTGAAAGAAAACCGGGTTCACCGTTAACTTCAAGAAAAGCTGAAGTGCGCGAAGTCTTTCTCGCTCACTCAACAGGGCATGTGCATTGTGCAAGCTACCGGATTTCTGCTACACGGATTGACGGACAGCCCAGAATTGCCAAAGTGCTACTAGACTCGGTGATCGTGCGAGCGGTGTCAAACGGCTGCAGGGTGCAAACATCAATGCATCACGATCGACATGGTTGGGGGTGTGTCACAGGGTCGGTTTGGTTTTGGGACCAAGTTGCGAGGCGGCCGCAGTGTCTGCTGCAAGGTTGACTCAGCCTTCCGCGCGGCGTGCTGCCTCGTTCAACTCTGGCACAAACCGACAAACGAACGGAAGGACCATTTGAGCATGCCATCAGTTCAACTGGGCGCCAGCTGCTGTACATACTCCTCGCTGGCACGTACACGCAATCGATCGAGATCTTCGAAGGTGCGCGATCAGCCGGTCTGTTAATTGTGAGGTTCTACCCAATAATCTGGACCGGTCGTTCAGCTCAACGGAAAACTCGAAGATATGAACGCTTGGTGGAAGTGGCGAGGGCATTCGTAAGAGGCGCTATACGTAGACACAAATTCTTTGCTCCAGCTCCGGTCATGCAGGTCTGAATATTATGCGTGCGGATAAACTGTGGTCTTCCAGGACCCCTGAGGTGGTCCATTGCCCAAACGTTCAAACCTAAATAGGCCGCAGCTACAAGATATAGTGAAGATGATCCTACATTGGAATTATATGCATGGTTGGCCAGTTAGCTCATATTATAGTGCATGGAAAACTGACTTGAGTTTGAGCGTTACATATGATCGATCTGATCCCGGGGTGATATCTCACTACCTTAGTGACCGAAGTTAGAAATAGGCATTCTAAACACGTACATACCTCAAATGGAGTAGCTGGGTGAATCCGTGAACATCGTGGGGTCCAACTAACAATACACAAATTGAGACCCCTTTTTTGAGATGGAGTCAACACATAGTTGGGAATATAGACGTAACAGTATCCGCCGACAAAGCTTACACCCAAAGTGTATCGAGGCTGCGTTCAGAAGGCAAGGGTATGACATTGCACATTGCTCACACTTCCTAGAAACAATATGAAATGACACGGAGGCGTCACCGCGATCACTGTAACAATGCACTATGAGAAGTATTCTAGACTACCACAGAGGGTAAAAAGAAGTGAACGAGACCAGGTACAACTCGCATCTCGACCAAAGACTACGATGCTAGAGATTATGAATCAGACTGCTCGGCTTGAAGCTCTTCCTTTGCTTTTCTGAAGCTCTCAAAGTAAGGCTGTGTGCAATTTTTTCAGGGTTTTGAGTTGCAAATCGTGGGGACGGGTCACTTACTGCCTTTTCCTCTGGGGACATGGACCTCCAGCGGTCCCCAGCCGCGACGACGGCCCGAATTGGATACCTCTTCTCTGGAGAAGTCTTTTCGATGAGGGCCTGACCGTCCGGGGAGTTGCGGAACTCGTTGGAAAACCTAGACAAACGGCGCATGAGCGAAGCAAACTTAACCAAGGAGAAACACGCACAAGATAAACGGCGTCACCGGAAGCGGGGTCCTCCTTGCATAGTGGAACTTGGATTTCCCCTGGGCTTTACGAATTGCG
>JBBPPC010000558.1:0-15932 GCA_038091775.1 Leccinum olivaceopallidum | reverse complement strand
CAATAAAGCTCTCCATTGTAAATTGCCCGAATAAATTGACCACTGAGCATGATTTAGGAGCAATTGCAAGCAACACGCAGTTTTTTGGTGTGAACTACTATTACCCTAATGTTGTTTGCGATGTCAAATATCAAATGGACTCCGGGTATCATTGACAATGTTTTGTCACTTTTGTGGTGTTGGTGATGTTGGAGAGCTTTATTGACTGGGACAATGAAACAGTAATATTACTAGGAGTTTCCAGTCGAAGTATGAGATGTTTGAATTTCCAAATCTACACTCAAGATTTACATCATGTCAAACTCTTTGTCTCGGTGAGTATGTATTGCAGCTGTGTCATTTTATGGTGCCAGATCTAAACTGTCCTAATACGTGCTCTACATGCGCAATGACTCCAAATGTTCTGACTCATTTGGCAACTAAATGATATGGATATACCGGATTCAGAATCTTGGGACATTCGGATCCTTGAACAGTACTGCTAAGTGTCATCGAAACGATTCCATAATCATTGCTACTAGTAGGCGTACATATACTACGTTTTATTCCTACAGATACCATAATTCTTCCACTCCCTGATACACAATGCACAGGTAGTAGTACAGGCCGGCGCGGCTCACGGCTTCAGAAGTACATTATCGAGTGAGAGCTTACAACTTGAATGGTGCGGTCCCTACACCATTGACGCAGCGACGGATGAGGTTGCGATATTCTCAGGTGTGACAGTGGCAGCGCTGCGGTAACGAGTGCCGAAAACCTCACTATGAAGAGATGAGAACACGTTGCCAGTGAGTGTACATCAATTCAAGACTCACCGGTTCCACCACACAAGCAGTTCATCAATTGCTTGGGCTCTGGCGCGCGACTTCGGTTCACGCTCGAACCAGTCGACAATGTTGTTGTAAAACAGCCCGTAGTCGAAGATATCATCCACAAGGTCCCAGGAGGTGCAGCTGGACAGTGCAAAGCGAAGCTAAAACTTTTCTATCAGGATCAAAGATAGTATTGCAACAATACACACCTGGACAGCAATGTATGCGATCGCACGAGGCGCAACTGACCGCATCTTGAGTAAGCCCGCAACATCACAGCGAGGGCGGGCAAGACGGGAAGGCCTGTGGGCCCTGCGTGGCTGTCCAGAGCTACCTCCGCCCCTCACCTGCTTATGAGCGGAGCTGGGAGACGTGAAGACACAACAGAATGCCTATATGTAGCATGGATGAATATTAGTTATTCGAGGGGCGTGATTCACATACCCTCACGAGCAAACCGCCCTTAAACAGACCACTTGATGGGTGCTGCGCATTGTACTCCTCGTTCTCATAAAGAAACACTGGCCACATGTGCGCTGTCACTGGGTAATTCGCATGGCTTGTGCGGATAGCATTGCGAATACTAAGAATATCTTAGATACGGGCGGGAGAATGAGAGACAGATAAACATACGAAGAGTCCAACCAGTTGTAATCAACCGGACAAATAAGCCCACCAGTAACCTCGTGGTTGAAGCCCCTCTGTTGCTTATCCTCGGGGGCGATGAGAGGGCTGGGCTGGGGAACTCGCTCATTTAACCAGGTGGCAACTGAACGCTTCAGTTGGTTCGTGTCGTCGCCGCGTGCATTATCAGCGCCGACCCTCAGCTACCATGCACAAACGTGAGATGAGTTTGGGATATACTTTGTGATCACTTACCTCCTGGCAAACAAAAGCGATCTCGAACTCATCAGCCGGCGGCGCTTGCAGGAGCTTTGAAACCGTCGGACACCATTTCATGAGTTCCTTGAAGGTACGAAAGTCACGTTCCTGCCTGTTGTGCATACCTTGAGTAGCTGGATGCTAACTAGAAATACGCTTACTTCTCAGATGATATAACATGCTCCATCTCATCTTCGTCATCAGCCTCCAAGAGACGCCGATCATACTCCGCCATTAGGTCGATAACTGGCTCGGTAAGGCTGACAAGGCGACGGATGACTCGCCCCTCACGTAGATACGAGGTGATACTGCAAATCGTCAGAAATGCGAGACACAGAATTACTAGCGGTGAGAACAAACGGTTTCTTAGTAAACTTGTTCAGAAGCGCTGTGTTCCGATCTTCAAGTGAAGCGATGCGCCTCTTTAGCGCACCGGTGCGAGTATCTGGAGCAGGAGTGACAGCGGGCGAGGGCATGATGGTTCGTGGTTGAATTGTGACTGCACCTCTGGGTTTTCAAAAGTTCGGACGGTGGGAATATTTAGGGTGATGATCCGCCCGCCCGACTTGAGGTTTCTGCAGTGGGACAAACCGGAACTTGGAAGATATTTGATGCTAGCCCGAGTCAGAAGGTTAGTATAGCTGTAAAGCGAGACGCGACTATGACAAACTGAGCCATGATGTAACTTAGTTACGTGCCTTTTGATCGGGTATTTGAGTTGTGGGGTAATTTAATTCCCCCAAGTTTGTCCGCGTCATCATGGGATCTCAATCTGGTTCTCTGGGAGTGATTAGTAGTACATTGTCAGCTGTCAGCTGATCGACGCGCACGATCGATTCACTCACTAATAGTACAGAGATTAATGAAGATCAGGAATTTACAATAATGGTACAGAGCAAGACCACTCTTGTACAGTTCTCCAACCACAGCTCTCAAAATTCGAGTGAATTTCAAGGAAGTTCAGGGTCCTCATGATAAATTTTTTTCCGATACTATTCTCAATGGAGGTTGGCTGCGCAGCCTCCAATTCTGTCCTCGGCTCTGGTGGGCATAGATCTCATTAAGAGTTGATTGTAGACATATTCCCCGTTGACCCTGACTGAGAGTGCATTGTATTGTAGCGCAGTTTGTCATGATGAATGATCCGGGATTGCTCCCGGGCCATTGAGAAGGATCATGAAACATTTGGCCGGTAGTAGTTGTACCTACCCCGCCACTGGGGTGCCCCTGTTTGGCGGACCGAACAACGAGACATCAGTGGAGATATCGTGATCTCGATTTTTAATTTCCGTTCTACACTTCTACTCCTTTCGTCGAGATCAGTGCAAACTGTGCATTCTGAGAATTGAGAGTCAGCGGTTATTACTATGCAGTTAGACTCGGAATTTCTACAGGTGGCATTGATGACGATCGATCAGCCGTAAAATCAGGGAAGGCGGAGAATGTACTCAGGCTCATACCATTTGCCAAATGGTGGTCCAAAGAATCGATGCTCTAGAACCATCTTCAAGTTGCTGAGCGCCGAGGCTCAGTTAGGGAACTGACGGCCAATGTGGTTGTCAAAGCAGCACGCTACTAGTTCCAATGATTTCCTTTTGTCACCCAAGAGTCCAAGACCTCCGACGGGGTCGGACGGTCCAACCAAACCGACAGGAAAACAGTGAGGGAGACTCGAAGCACCTTTTGTTCAAATTCTACATATGGTGCATCAACACAGTTTCATGTGCTGCTTGCCACCCCAGACCCCAGGGTATGGAGACTGACTGACACCGCACACGCGCCCGGACAGCCTCTGCCTCGTTATCATCCATGTTAGATGAGTAACCAAATTTGTTGACGCTCGCTTCCGAGTAAATACCCCCGCACTTCGACTTGCTTGCTCACGCCAGAGTCTCATGATGCGTGATCCTAGATCTGAAATGATAGATGACCCGCCTGATATCAAATACACGCGGAGTCGCGAGCTTGGAAAGGTTTGTACCCACACTTACGAGAGCGCTTCTTGATTAGAGTTAAGACCAGCCATGGAAAAGGCAAGGTACAAACAATCACCGTAACTTCCGTAAGTATCTGTGGACCAGTAAGTGGGCCCCGCCACTTACTGGTCCGCAGATTGTCCATTGACGTCATGGTGGGCCCATCATGAGACTTCGATCTGAGATCGAGAACTTCCTGGGAAGTTGGAATGCAGCAGACCACTGGCAGGATATACTGCTAGCTCCTGAACTTCGCCGCTTCTCGTTCTGAGTCCCAACATGCCTAAGCTAAGAGACCTCTGCCCAGAGATCACCGACTCAGGCTCATCGTCTGCTTCTTATGAAGCTGACGAACCATCCTACGATGAACACGGTCAACCGAAGATGATGTCTTATGGCCAGGGACTCCCGGTCGACAAGTATGGTTGCTACATACGACGTAAGGAACGAGAGCCTGAGGTGTCTCCTGTGCCAGTGAGTACTCTGTTCTCAATCAGTCTTGATACTCAACCGCCATGGGCTCTTCCTCCAAGGTCGGAGACAAGACTGTCCTAGTATCCGACAGTGTCACGCAGCCTGCCAGTGAGCGGTCTGACGATCTCACATTCCGCCCGGGGCAGCCTCTTAGTGATGTAATCGAGCCACAAAACATGATCTCCGCAAAGACACCACAAAGTCTAGGTATCGTCCATAAGGCCACAGAGGCAAGTATTCGCTTATTTCTCGATTGCTGACACGTCTCAACATTCTGTAACATTGAAGTCTCCTCCTCCTGAAGGCCATAGTCGTCTATTCCTGAAAAGGCGACAATGTGATGATGATTCGGTTGATTCTTTACCTCAGGTATGTATTATGTGTGTTCATAAACTCTTGCTTTATAACGGAACTTCGTAGACTCCATGTCGCATCAAGAGAGGAGGGCAAACGCTCAGGTTGATCAACACTAACACTCCAAGTCAAGGTGGTTCTTCGCCATCAATCCGAACACCTCGTGCCCCCAAGCAGCGTCGCCTTCGAACACCCTTCAAGTTCGCGGTCAGTCCAATCACCTCTCGCATGGCTAGCCTGGAGGGAGCTATGAAAGTATTGCAGGAAGATGCAAAGATCGTGCTGGAGAAGCAGACTGGGATTCTATATGAGATTCTGGATGTGTTGCGCGAAGGTACTAACACACAGAACCGTATGAGTTCAATCACGTCTCGCATGGATAACTTGGAAAGTGCGACACAGGTGATGCAGCGGGATGTAAAGGCTGCGCTGGCGAGGCAAACCTCTGTTCTAACGGAGATTCTGGACACCTTATGTGACGGAAACTCCGGCGAGAACTGCCAGTGATCCTATATGATTGTACTATTACTGTTTGTAAAATACACCCATACGCTCTCAACAAAATCACACTGGCATGTCAATGTTTGACTCGGACGCGTGCACACTTTGTTTTTGACGAAGCACGCTCAGTTTTTTTCTCAAGTGCTCACACTTTTTTATGGCAGAATATCTGCACAATTGATACTGCACGATGTTTTACCCAGCGCACTAAATAAAATCATAGATGTGGCACGAATTATTGTGTGCAAAATACAAAGTACAACTTTGCAGGAATGCAGCTGCCTAGTAAACAGCAGTGAAGCCCAATGTGAGATGAAGCGAACGAGTCCGTCGCCAACAGTACTCCGAATCTCTGCTTTTTGCGAGACCTGGCGACGACTATGCCAAGAAGATCTTGGCTGTAAGATCCTCGATACCACTGGCAGGAGGGGCAAGGGGAGAGGCAGACGACGTTGAAGATATCGACAGTGAGTATGGCGGGTAGTAAGTAGATGGGCGGGGGCAGACAGGCGTCGCCGCCGTCCGAGTCGTCGTCGTGTGTCGTCAAGGGATGTGGATGCGGGAGATAGGTCGTTGTCGTTATAGGAGAAGGGCGAGGGCAGTGGCAAGACAAGAGTGATGGCAGCGTGCAGCAGCGACTGCACAACGCACACGACCGTGCGCGTTGCGTGATCACTTCTGCACGCTGGGGGAACGGGGATTGGGGCCGGGATGAGGATGGGGATAGGGATAGGGTATGGTACGGGTATATGACCCAGAAAATCACGAGGGCAACGTGCAAGAGCGACTGCACAACGCGCACAGTCGCCGTGCGCGTTGCGTGATCGCTTCTGCACGCTGGGGGATGGGGATGGGGCAGCCTGAGACAAGCGTTATTGTTGTTGTTGTTGTTGTTTCGGTATCATCGTGTCGTCGTCGTGTTGTTGTCCTCATCGTAAGAGGGCGAGGGTGGTGGCGGTATGGGAGTGACGGCAGCGTGCAGCAGCGATTGCACAACGCACGCGATTATGTCATGATCGCTTCTGCACGCTAGGGGAATTGGGATAGGGATAGGGCGGGGGCGGGGAGGGTTGTCGTCGTCTTCGTCTTAGTGGGATGAGATGGGGGCAGACAGGAAGGTGACGACGCCAGCAACGGTTATTGTCGTTGTCATGTTGCGGTAGGTCAATAATACCGTGCTAACCCCGATACCCACGTATCCCGGACCGACTGGGAATTCCTCCATTGCACTGTTGGATCATTTTCGTCATGTCGTCACAGTTGTCGTCGTGGTGGCATGCTGTGACACGTTGCTTTCGTGTGGGTCAGGGGGAGAGAGAAAGTGGGAGTCGCCGGGTCGCCGAGTCGTAGTGGTGGCACGCTGTTGCCGTGGTCACTTCCGTGTGGGAGATAGAGAGGAAGAGAAGGAGGGAGTCGTCGTCATCGTGGCACACTGTTGCCGTCGTCGCTTCCGTGTGGGCGAGGAAGAGGAAGAGGGAGGGAGTCGACGGGTCGTCGTCATCACGCGTCGTCATGTCGTGGACACCCGCAAGGATGGGTGCCCGGGGTGTGGGTTGGGGTTGGTATACCCGGGGGTATACCCGCCGGGTATCATTCCCTAGATGGAGATGGGGAGAGGGATAGGACGGGGGCGGGGCGAGAGGGTAGCATTGCACGCAGACAGGACGCTCCGTGGGAAACGCTCCTCCCCTGAACTGGTTTGCGCTTCCGCCGTCCTTAGTTGTCCGCACACTGTAGTACATATAGAATGAATCTCTTTTCCTCCAAGCGCACACAAAACTGTTTAAGATCTTCAATTAACCTACATGATATCAAACGGTGCTCATAGCATCCCTTATTCCCCAAAGTTGACGCGAGGCTACCATTCGTACAGAAAGTTCTTCCAAGTCACTGGTTCTCTGGTGTAGGACTTCAAGTTAGCACCTGAAATAGCCTAGTCATATCAAGAACTCACCCATCATGATACTAAGTCTCTGCTTGGCGCATGTCGTCGAGCTCTCCACCCAGGCCTTCAAGTTTGAGTCGTTTTCTCTGAGGGTGATCAGCAATTCAGAAAGATTGCCCACTCAGGGTCAAATACCTACATTTTCGAACGTCTCCGAGTCCTGGTCGCTTGGAGGTGATACACTGGATCGTGGTCGTTTCAAACCAGACCCCCTTGTATCTGTCTGTTTTGTTTGTCGTCAGAACGATACTAATGATGTTAGTCAAGGTAGTAATGCTGACACTTGCCTTATTCTCATCGTCCGAGTCATTCCAAAGCTCCGGTCTCGCTAACCTCTTACTAACCCACGAGTCCGGATTCTGTGCATCCTTGCGAATGATTTCGTCTAGGAGAGCAGGATCATTCAGATGCACAATTTCTTCGTATCCTGCCTCTGAAATGGCGTCCTTTGAAAACAGTCCGAGAATCAATTCTGCTGCACTATCATTGAACGAAGAGGATCGTGAACTGTGATCGCTGGTGGGTGAATCCGAGTCTGAACTCGTAGAACCGGTCTCAGATGACTGCGTGTTTTGGGGAGAGCCATCAGCGGCTTGTTCATAGTCGCGTCGAGACATGGAGCCAGCACTGTGCAGTAAGTAGTCAAGACGAGGGGGCCATCAATCGTAGTACTCCTGCCAGTGGGACCTTTGGATAGGTAGACTGGGAAATTGTGGAATGATGAATGACAGCATCGCTGAAATGAGCTTAGACCATCAGCCAGGGCTTTCGGACCAAGGGATGTTGTAAACATACAGTAACGTAACTTAAAGTGGCAATGCAGCATGACCGACACGGATCATCCGGTCTTTATAAACCTTGAGCTTAGTAACTCCTACAAGTCCCGAAATTGACAATTGTAGCCCGGGACTCCGGGAGCATGAGGGTATGCTGGTGAGGAGTCGGACAGGACTAGCAAATTATTCGCCCGGCCCCCCTTCAGTCTTACCACTAGTTGCTTTCCGAGTCATCTCATATCTGCCAGTGATGAGTCAATTTGAATGCGGTGCTCCACTATGCCCGCGTGTGTTCAGCTCAAGTGGGGCCTTACTTCGCCATCGCCCAAGTTGCCTACATTATCAACAACAAGTGGCATCGACTCGAGAAAGAATTAAACAAAAACGCCTGTCGCTAGTAGCATCCAACAGAATGGATGGTCCTGCCTCGAAGCGGCTGAGGTGTGGAAGAGACTCGGATAATGTTAGTCACGGTGATCTCATCATCTCACTATCACTGGGTTGACACTATCTCACATGGATTTCGATAGCAACACGACACAGAGCCTCCAGAGAATCATAATCCAACAACCGTTACAACCTCTCCGGTTGAAGTGCTACCACTTCCCCCACCGTTCTCTGCTTCCCCAGGGGCTATTGAGGTCGAGGCTTCGAGCATCAGAAGCAGCCAAGATATCTCTTTGGAGGCAGGGCCTTCATCGTCCGTTGGGCTGGAAGGCATCCCCGGGTGCCACCACCCTGACATTTCAGAAAACTCGGGCCGACCAATGCGGACGCGACACCTGCCAGTACGATTTAGGGATGTGCTCCCAGAATCACCACCATCATCTTTACCTGACCCGAGCCAAGCGACTCCTTCTGAACCACCCTCTGCTGTATTACCTCGTGTCATTCTCCATGTATTCGACACACTTCGGACTTCCTTCAATATCTTTTCCATTGCTCGTGAATACCGTCAGCGACCCTCGTATGATCCAGACTCCTTCCTGACACTTGATCAGTTGTCCAACATCTCGACTACGCACCGGCATGTGGATGATTCATCAGCATGTGACCTAAACACCCCATCTCCTCCTCCCTGGCCCTGGAAAAACATGGGCATCTGGCGGTTCATGACGTGGATGATGACAGGGAGCACCCAAAAGTCCGGAGATGAAGGCATGCGTCTTATGCAGGGGCTGCTACAGTCCTCCGATTTTGATCAAAGTCACTTCGACGGGTTCAATTATTGGACTCAAAAAAGACAGTTTGATAAATCTGAGAACGCACCTGGTGACAACGACCAACTACGGGACTCCTGGAAGGAGTCAAGCGTGACCATCTCAATACCTACTCGTGAACGAAACATGGATGGAAATGGGCATCCATTCGTGATTCCGGGATTGTTCCACCGCTCCTTGACTGCAGTTATCCGTTCCGCATTCACAACAAAGGCCGCCAAATGGTTCCATCTTGTACCATTCAAACGTCTCTGGAAATCACCTACTACCGATCAAGTACAGCGCGTGTACGACGAGTTATACACCTCAGATGTGTGGATAGCGGCACACAACGATCTACAGAAGCAGCGGCGCGAAGACGGATGCAAACTAGAGAGGGTAATTGCCGGTATAATGATCTGGTCTGATGCAACGCACCTTGCGCAGTTTGGTAGCGCATCTGCCTGGCCAGTTTACCTGTTCTTCGGAAACCAATCGAAGTACACCCGAGCTTGTCCTAACTCAGGGGCGTGTCACCCAATCGCTTTTATTCCAACTGTAAGTTATTCAATCCAGCTCTTTCATTCAGGTTACTTAGATCCATCGAAACAAGTTACCAGAAATTGTAACTAAATTTGTGGCTAGCATTTCGAAGAAAAAGTCCCTCAGTGATATTTTGGCACACTGCAAAAGAGAATTGTTCCAAGCCGTATGGGACATTCTATTGGATGATGAATTCGTCGATGCCTACCGAAACGGAATCGTCATCAAGTGTTTCGATGGTGTACTTCGGCGAGTGTTCCCTCGTATCTTCACATACTCGGCGGACTATCCAGAGAAGTGAGAGAGACCCCTGGAATTCAACATATTGAGCAGTGCTGATTCGCAGAGTAATTCTAGGGTGCTACTGGCTACCGTTCGAGACAAAGGCCATTGTCCTTGTCCACGATGTCTTATTCCCAAGACGAGCTTTCACCTCCTCGGACTATTGTCTGATGTATCGCAAAGGGTATTGAAGGCACGTACATACGTCCACGAGAAGATCACTGCTGCACGCAATGCAATTTACAAGTTTGGTTCACCGATCAAAGGCAAAATACCGGAAGTACACCTCAAACTGATGTCGCTTGTACCTACGTATGTAAGTGCCAAACATTGGCAAACAATCTGTTGCGAGCAAGGCTCTCAGGAGAGAACCTGAAACTTTAAACAGAATACAATAGAAGACCGGTTGGGAAGACTGGGATGCAGTGTATATCGCATCCTAGTTGTCGACCTCCTCCACGAGTTCGAGTTAGGGGTATTCAAATCTGTTTTCAAGCATCTCTTGCGACTTTTGTACACAATTAATGCATCAATGGTACCGACTCTCAATGAACGGTTCGTTGAATCCCAATATACTACTTTTTATGTTGACGTGAGTTAAACGCCTTCAAGATTCCACCAGATTCCACCATTTGGAAAAGGCGCCATCCGCCGATTTCCTCCCAATGTGTCTGAAGCTCGTCAGTTTGCAGCCCGACACTTCGAGGACATTCTCCAGGTAAGTGACTCTTTGGACTATTGCCCGTGTGTGTATCAATCTCTGATATAGTAGTATGATCAGTGTATGATCCCAGCATTTGAGGGATTATACCCCATCGAACACGAGAACATCATACGAACGCTCCAATTCCGGCTTGCTCACTGGCATGCCCTTGCCAAGTTGCGACTACATACTGACGACTCCCTTGCCCTCCTTGACGGAGCCACTCAGTCATTAGGCCGGCAACTACGGAAATTCCGGGACATTACGTGCTGTGCCTTCAAGACCTCGGAGCTACCCTCTGAGGCAGCAGCACGCTGGCGACGGATGGAACGCGAGTTCAAAACATCAAACTCTTCCTCCAAGAACAAGTCTGGCGCCCGTCCCAAGTTATTCAACCTTAATACGTATAAGTTGCACGCTCTAGGAGACTACGTTCAGACCATCCGGTCGTTTGGCACAACAGATTCCTATACTACCCAAATTGTAAGTCCCAAATACTTATATGCGAAACGATACCATCAATCCTTTCACTACTAGGGAGAGGTCGCCCATAAACGTATCAAGAAATTCTATCTGTCTACAAACAAGAAGAACCCTGCAGGGCAGATTGCAAAGCAAGAAAGACGACAGAGGCGGATCCAGCGACAGTTCGACGCATACGATATCAATCCTGAAAGTGAGGCAGACTCGGTGAAGAACGCAGCTGATGTACCGGCCGAGTTCCATCATAAATTATCAACTTCGCCGGCCAACACCATCAATCTCGCCCAATATCTCCACAGCGCACCTGACGACCCCGCATTAAACGTGAGTCCCATTTCCGATCTATGAATAAATCAATGTTACTGTGTTCACACAAGCATTTTGTAGGACTTCATCCCGAAACTCAAAGATCATATATTGTCGCGGCTTCTTAACTGCGAATATGATGGTGACGAAAAGATTTTCTCAGCTGAAGAGCGCAATTCAGTTCAATTCATCAACAACCTCAACAAAGTCCTACGTCCAAGACGCTTCCAAATCAACTACACGACGTATGACATGCGGCGTGATCAAGACACGTTACGTCCAGGGCACGGAGCCGCCGTGATGTTGCTATCACGCGAGGATGGTCCGAATGCTCATCCCTTCTGGTATGCTGAGGTCTTAGGCGCGTACATTGTCAAACTTAGCCACTCTGGCATTGAGCGATGCATGGAATTCTTATGGGTTCGTTGGTTTGGGATTGTACCCGGCTATCGCTGGGGATTCAGCAATGCTCGCCTTCCAAAGATCGGATTCGTTCCTGCGGACACGGGTACTGCATTTGGCTTCATTGACCCATCCCTTGTCCTCCGTGCCTGTCACTTGATCCCTGCATTTGCAGACGGTCGTACCGATTCATTACTCCGCTATGGCCCATCTGTTTCTCGACAACAAGGTGTTTCTGATGACTGGGCGGCTTACTATGTTAACATGTGCGTTTCCTAGTCCCAAATTTTGAAAAAGCTGATGTTTCTATACAGTTTCGCCGATCGTGACATGTTTGCACGCTTCGCAGGCATCGGTGTTGGCCACCATGCCCAATACCGTTCTCCACCATCGTTGTACCCGAATGAACTCAACGAAGACCATTCAGATTATGGGCCATCTGACCATGACTCGGATGACGAGAACTTGGATTGCACCAGTAACCAGGGAGTCGATGGTCCAGAAGAACTTCCCATTGGTGAAGAACGTCTGGAAGACGATGGGGATGACTTGGGCGGTGAAGAAGACCAAGAAGATAGTGAACTTGAGGATGACGAGACGGACAGTGAAGAACTCGAAGTCGAGGATGACAGTAGTGGCGAAGTCACGGATGAAGACGATGAAGACGAAGACGACGCCTTCAAGTTCTGAGATCCAAATTTAGTAGGCTAGATGATCCGCTCTGTACATATTGTTATCTCTGTGGCTGTCAACGTGGTTCGTGATGCGTGGGAAAGAAAAGTCGCGCCCCCTCTCGTCCTCGTCCTCACCCCCCTCGCTCACCCCTCGCTGCAGCAGTCGGTTCCATCGACGCCTCGACTCCTCTGCTACAACGAGAGCACCGCGGCAACCAGCAGCGGCGGTGAGCGCGCCCCTCCTCGCCCTCGCCCCCCGGCTCACCCAGTCCAACCGGAGCCTCGACTCCTTTACTACCGTAGCGACAGCCGGCAATGACGGTGAGCGCACCCTCCTCGCAACCACCCCCCTTGCTCACCCCCGCTTGCTGCATGATGACATTGCCAAAGGCGTTACGGAAGGCACCCGGAGTACAGGTTCCTGGGTTGCTTGGGTCTGGTATTGGGGTGCCCTTTTCATCCCTCTTACCTGGCCTCCTTCGGTGCGAGCTGCTACCGCTGACACGAGGTCTACCTTTGGAGTGCTTGACAAACCCGCGGGGATAGTTTATGGCAAGGGCTCAATTGATGGGGCCGGTGGTATTGAAATCAAGTTTGGTGTGTATCCCTTGGTATCTCGACGTGTGCTCCCGCGCTGACTCATGAAAATCAGACAACGCGTCGCTTACACTCGCAGGAGCCGGTTTCTACCCTCACTGGTGTTTCGTTTGTTCTTCCGCCTTCGTCCGTTACGGCCATTGTCAGTGTGCCTGACTCCTGGAGGTTGAGTATCTCGAAGGCACTCTTCCGCTTGTATGACGTCGACTCTGGTTCCATCCATCTTAACGGCGTTCCCATTCAGTCCCTTTCACTTGCGTCTCACCGCTCTGTTGTCGCTGCTGTCCCTAACATCCCTCCTGAGGGGCGCACGAAGGCTATCTCACGTGCATTGGGAAAGGGTGCGAAAGTTGTCCTCGTTGAACGTCTGTTAGAACCCGCATTCGTCAGTGGCAGGGCCGTGGTTTGGGACGTTGGAACGAGCCCACAACGACGTAAATACGCCGTTTCCCTGCACAAGATCCAAGTTAAGGAGCCGGGTTCAACCAATTGACCATCCTTGAGGACAATAATTCTGCTAACGGTGGTAAGTCGCTGTTCAAGTAGGTCTCCCTTCAACTTACTGATCAACGCCGTCAAGTCCGGTGACCATGTTGACGCAGGTGCTCCCGTTCCTGGTTCTTCTTCCGCAACAGTGTCTGGCGTCGTAGAAGCATATTATGCCTCGATTCTCACCGCACAACTCATCGACCCTCGAATCGATGAAGGCCCTGCTGTAGAGGCGTCCATTTTGGACTCGCCACGTGCTGTAACTGCATCTATTCGTGCTCCGTCTATCAAGCCCACTGCCAGTTTCAAAGCAGAGGGTGTTGGTCCACCTGTACCCACCAAGGACATCCCTTTTGTTTCACTCCCTACGGCGCCAGAGGAAACAACACCAGTCGCATTCCTGGCTGCGCCAGACGTTGGAACAGTTGCGTTCCCACCATCCTCCCCCCCCCAGCACCCGCTGCGTTCCCCAAGACCGATGACTCGCGGTCCATCGATAGTGGCTCCCAGGCTCACGTTCGCCTCCCTACATCCATCATTTTTGTTACAACTGCTACACCCGATCCTACTTCATCCCCCAGCCCGACACTGAAGGGAAGAGAAAACGAATCTCGTCGCAAAATTTCCAGCGGTTGGCCAGGAGAATATCTCTTTCTGCACCTAAAAAGGGATCAATGCCGAACATACCGGGAATCGCTGGCATCGCGGGTGCGTTGAGACGGGAAACAAGCGTCAAAATGTCTGATAAGGGTAACGGAGAGAGTGGCGCAAGGGACGGTATTGATGCTGCTGCTGCTGCGAGTTCAAGTGCACCAGAAACTGCACGGAATTCAGGGGAGATTGGCGCTGAGCGAACCAAGAAGGATAAGGAACGCGAGGAAGAGAAGCGCAAGAGAAAGAGTTTCATGGAGGTGGTTAGCGGGATGAATAACTCTGCTGCAACACCACCGACTGTGGACAGCGAGCTTCAAGGTTCTAGCGGTGATGCGTGCGCCGAGCTGTTGTTTCAGGCTGTTGCTCATATTCCTGAGCTTCCGCATGCCGTCGTCACAGGTCGCCATCTGCAAGAGCAGAAACGCGCTCGAGACTCGGAGCACCCTCACATCGACGTGACAATTCGCACGCACGCGATGTCACGGTGGCAACATGATATAACATCGATGACTCGATGCGACGCACGCAACGACGTCACGACACGACAACGCGACAGTGCGCACGCACGTCCCCTCACCCGCAACAATGTCGCTGACGATGCGACGACAGCGCCACGGCAGGGAGACGACAATGATAAGATGACTCGACGACGCAATGATGCAACGTCGATAACTCGAATGGCGACGTGATGGCGACACGAGGACGAGGGAGACGGACGGATCCTGTGGGGCACTGACATGACGACGAACGCGACGACGAGATGCGTTCCCGCCACTCTCCCTCACCCACACTATGACGACGACGCGCATCACACCATCATCTGCAACAACAACGCGTGCACGCACGCACCCTCACGCGCCAACAACGCGACGAGACGACTCGGACGGACGGACGGACGCCTCCTCACTGACAATGACGACACAACTTCGACGCACACATACACACCCTCTCGTCACCGCCCATCCCGGCATCAATGACAACGCGTGGCGACTGCCGCGCACTCTCGTTCTGCCGAGAGTGCACGACGGTCACCACACGTTGTCGCTTTCTACTCATCTCCCTTGCCTTCGGCACGCACGCCCCCTCATCCGCAGCGATGACACGACAACAACGCGATGTCACGGCGGCACCACGGTGTAACATCGATGACTCAATGATGAGGCGAACGACCCAACGACAACCCGAACGCGCAACGTCGCACCACGACACGCTGACTGCCGCGACGGTGTGCCGCCACGCGATGCCGGTCACGGGGAGCGGGTTGGACGCGGGTTTGTATGGCGGTCAAACTGTACTCGTTTCTGATCCGCAAACAACTTGCACTGTTGTGCATGTGTTCGCTCGCCGTCCGGGCGAGATCGAGGTTGTGGCGGGTCATTATGTCGACTTTACGCTTTTACAGAGTAAGTGCGTTCCTCCACACACGTGCATTGACAGCGCCATCTTGCATGCCGTCAGTTTGGTGGACTGACCAAAAGTCTTAGGGACGCCGACTGGCGACACGGAGGCTGACGCGACGACGACAAATGGTAGTCGCTCGTGTGCACTTGATTCGTCGTTGAAGTCTAGTAGTTTTCCTTTTTTTTCTTCTCCTCTGATTAGAATATTGCGAAGTATCTCGATATCTTCAGACCGTCAGTCGACAGGGAGTCCCAGCGATTAATCCTCATTCATTGAAGTCTGAGTCCGAGTCGTTGCTCCTTCCGCAACTTGGACCGCAAGTAAGGTTTAGGCCGACACCGTAGGCATTTCCCGAGTGAGTCACTGGAGGAGG
The DNA here is from genome assembly GCA_038091775.1 of Leccinum olivaceopallidum. Lineage (NCBI taxonomy): Eukaryota > Fungi > Basidiomycota > Agaricomycetes > Boletales > Boletaceae > Leccinum > Leccinum olivaceopallidum. The sequence goes on along the minus strand of JBBPPC010000558.1, from coordinate 106 downwards.
AAAGTACTATATAATTCATCACAGTCCGTTACCAATACACGATATAATTACACCAATTTCCGCTTCACGAGGAATTAGAAAACTAGAATTCAACGTATTCATAAAC
>JBBPPC010000557.1:0-15956 GCA_038091775.1 Leccinum olivaceopallidum | reverse complement strand
CCAACCTCAATGGCTGTTGTTGAAGACATAAAGCAACTTGTCGGAAACTCACGTCTATTTGTGGACGCCAGCAAGCTGGGAAATCGGACGGGAAAGGGCAGCAGAAAGAGGAGAAAAGATTCTGTGAAGATCGGCCAAGGTGGAACGTTGGATCCGCTTGCTGACGGGGTACTAGGTCAGTCCACATCATGTTTCACTGATCTGTACTGATGTTGGTGACTCGTGACCGCAGTCGTTGGTGTCGGAAAAGGCACCAAACGGCTCTCCGACTTTCTGGATTGCGTCAAGGTATCTTATCTTTATAAAGTGTCCATTCTATTTCGAGGTTTCAGCCAGGCCACATAGGAGTATAGGACCACTGCCCTGCTGGGCTGCGAAACAGATAGTTATGATTGTCAAGGGGCCCGTGTGCGCGAGGCACCATGGAACCATGTCACTAAGGAAACGGTAGAAGCTATGCTGGATAGATTCAGAGGCGAGATACACCAGACCCCACCCATGTCTGACCCTCCTCCATCGCTCATTCCAACCACTCATTCTTCGATAGATTCTCCGCGCTCAAGATGGACGGTATTCCATTGTACGAGTATGCTCGCAAAGGCATACCATTGCCTCGTCCCATCGAAGAGAGGAAGGTCACTGTTCACTCGCTGGAACTTCTCGACTGGAAGGGGAGTGATCACGGCTTTAGATGGCCACAAGAGAAATTCACTCCGGACCAGGAGGCTGCCATGAAGACGGCTCTGGGATCTGTGGAATGCGACCCCGTTATTCAAGACAAACTTGAGGAGGACGTTGAGCGGGTTCCTACGGCGTTCGTTCTGAGCATGAAAGTCTCTGGAGGCACATACGTCCGCTCAATCGTTCACGATCTTGGTCGCGCACTTGGTTCTGCCGCGCACGTGGTTACGTTGACTCGGTCTCGGCAAGGAAGGTATACGTTAGACCCTGGAGATGCAGAAGACAAGTCATGCGTTCCATGGGACGTTTTTGAGAAGGCCTTGGAAGATGAGGGCGAACGAGATGAAGACGGTTGGACGGCATGGGAGAGAGAGATTATTGAGCGGATGGAAATAGTCGATTCTCGGAAACAATAAGTCATTCATACCTCGACTATCGGTAGGAAGGCTTGTTGCCGTATCCTTCTCAGAAACATGGAACGGTGATCGCGGGATCCGGCGGGTCATCCGGACCGCCGAAATTAGGCGCCTCTCCGTAAACGTCGCAATCTCAGCCCTTGTTTCTAAGTACTGAACGGCATGATTGACGCATAGGGGATTACGGCTTCGGGGTTGCCACGGACCGGCTGCGGACCGTGCTCCGGAATCACTCCTTTTTAACCTGCAGAGGATTGCATGGGACTCAGACTCTGCTTGTGAACCATCCTCCCTTTACCCTTGTTTCAGCATGACAATCAATGGTTCCAATGGCATTCATGCGGCTATAACCCGCCCACTTGGTTCAGGCATCTACGCTCCTATTCCAACATTCTTTCAACTTGAATCCCAGGATCTTGGTGAGTGATGATGATTGTATACTGTATGATGCGCGACTAAAAGGAAGAATAGATCTCGAGGCGTTTGAGAAACATGTTCTTTTAACAGCCTTGGCCGGCGTCCGGCCAGTGTTGTCGGGTTCATTGGGCGAGGCCATTCACTTGTCGCATGCCGAGCGATCGACGTTGATCAAGACCGCAAGGAAGGTCCTAGACAACGCGGGGCTATACCAGGTTCCGATTATCTCTGGGATTGGTGCTGGTAGCACGCGGGAGTGCATTGAGCTGGCACACGAAGCCGCTGATGCTGGCGCAGACTGTGTCATCTCCATCTGTAGCGGATACTTCTCTGGGGCGCTTGCTGGGAACAAGAATGCGCTCAAGGCTTTCTGGACTGAAGTTAGTCAGAAGAGCCCAATACCGGTCATGGTATACAATTGTGAGCACGATGCTCGTGCGTGTGACATACGGTTGACGTCGTCGTTTGTCTTAGATCCTGGAGCTGCTGGGGGGATCAACCTGGATTCTGATATCATTACCGAGCTCGCGAAAGAGTGTCCCAATTTAGCAGGAGTCAAACTGACGTGTGTTCATAAAGGCAAATGCATGTCCCCGAACTAATTCACGTGTATAGGTGTGGCGATGTAGGAAAGCTGACCCGTATCGCGGCTGATGTTTCCGCCGCATCCTTTTCTTTCAACTATCCGCGGAAGAACAAGGATGCACCGTTCCTTGTTCTCGGCGGTTTCGCCGACTTCATTCTCCCGGGTGCATGTGCCAACGGCCACGGTGCTATCACAGGTCTTTCGAACGTCGCACCGGTGAGTGATCGGACTGTTTAGTAGGAAACACACTGATCGATGACGTTGCTGCTGTATCAGCGCACTCTGGTAAAGCTATTTCAACTGGTCGAGGCATCCATGGCCGATCCAACGCTTCTTGACGAGGCGAGAAGGTTGCAGGGAATTGTCGCACGAGCCGATGCCACGATCGCCAAGACGTCTATCGCTGGCACCAAGTATCTGCTCGAGAAGCTTTACGGATATGGAGGGAATCCTCGACGCCCGCTCTCTCCTATCGAACCTGCTGCAGGTGAGGCGTTGTGGGTGCACCCAGACACTCGCGCGCTCGTGGACGTGGAGCTCTCGCTCGCCAAGGTGGCCAGTTAAAGGGAGAAGTCGCGGAGAAATGTGTAGTTATATTTTATTTTATGTATATGTCGCACTCGGGCAGGCTGGACTTGGGCCACCTTTATTATTCCGAGGGATTGACGGCTTTCTATGATGAGTCTGCAGCAACGTGCACACTAGTACCGGCGAGGTTGCATAAACACACGTGCACTATTGCCGCATGACTGTGAGATTCGGAGGCCGAGCTGTGATGGACCGTCTCCGGGCCACGACGTGTCTACGGCCCGTGATAGTACGTAGCGGGGTGTCCCGGAACTTGGAGGATCGGAAGGGAGAAAATGATATCAATGTGGGATATATGACGAGTCGCCGGACAGTAGATGATCACCTGCCTGACCCGAGTGGGTTATTTTATGTAACAACTCCGACCTTTACCAGCTTGCAGGTTTTCTTGGTTTCGTCCTGAGAATCATTGTTTCTTGAACCCACCATCATGTCTGCATCGGTCTGCAGACCGTCTGTAGCGACCATGAGCTGCCGATCACTCAGCGGCTCAACATTCAAATCGCTTGTGTCAGGTTAGAATGGTCGACACGCACAGCCCTTGACGGTTATTCATGTACATGCGATCACACCTACAGGCGTTCGGTCATTCCACTGGTCTATACACCGCAGAAATCAATCATCAACGTCCAAGTCAGAGGTAGAGAAAGATTCTGGTGCGTGTCATGACCTGCATCACTTGACACAAGGTGATATGTAGCCCTCTCGTGGCTCACAGGCATTCCTTATTCCTCTCTCGTCGTCGGCGCACCTAGGGAGACGTATCTAAACGAACGTCGGGTATCTCTCACACCTCAGAATGTCACTCTGTTGAAGAAGAAAGGGTTTAGTAGCGTTCTGGTCGAGAGACACGCTGGTGCTGCCGCACAGTTTTTAGATGGAGAATACGCCAAGGCCGGAGCTACCTTGGTCTCCAAAGAAGAGCTCTACAAGAAGACGGACATATTACTCAAAGTACGACCTCCTTCACAAGATGAGGAGGTCCCTGCCTTGAAAGAAGGCAGTACCGTTGTCTCTTTTTTATACCCTGCGCAGAACAAGTCACTTGTAGAGAAGCTTGCGTCGCGCAACGTAAATGCATTTGCCATGGACATGATTCCACGCATCTCGCGCGCTCAAACATTCGATGCCTTGAGGTGAACATAACCAACACATCCAGTTCTCATATCTGATGCCTTCGGACCAGTTCTATGGCTAATATTGCTGGATACAAAGCTGTTTTAGAGGCTTCAAACCACTTTGGTCGATATCTTACTGGACAGGTCACGGCTGCTGGGTAAGTGCGTGGCTATCCTCACATTATTGGTGTCTCTGACAGTTTCTCCTCCAGAAAGGTGGGCGCGCGTCCTTTGATCCACTAAGTTCATCCATCTTATGCGCCTACAAGGTCCCCCCTGGAAAGGTTCTTATCATTGGTGCTGGAGTAGCGGGACTGAGTGCTATTGCAACAGTTAGTCTCTCTTACGGAGGGAACATTTCCAGGAAAAAAACGAGCTTACTCCGAATCATGATAGGCACGTCGACTTGGTGCTATTGTTCGAGGTTTTGACACTCGCTCGGCTGCGCGCGAACAAGTCCAGTCTCTCGGGGCCGAGTTTGTCGAAGTCGACATCCAGGAAGAAGGTGGTGGAGCAGGTGGTTATGCCAAGGAAATGTCCAAAGAATTCATCGAAGCAGAGATGGCACTTTTCATGGAACAATGCAAGGAAGTCGACATCGTCATAACAACTGCGCTTATTCCGGGCAAACCCGCTCCTAAGCTTATAACAAACGAGGTTAGCAGATTGTCAATAGTGGAGCGATCTGAATTCATCTTCCCCTGCAGATGGTTGCAGCAATGAAACAGGGTTCAGTTATCGTCGACGTATGTTGTTTTGCGTTTGCGTGATCTGATCTGACAACTCATGTCTCTGATCAAGTTAGCAGCCGAAGCAGGTGGTAACTGTCAGGCTACGGTACCTGGGGAATTGGTTGTCAAGGATGGGGTCACTATCATCGGTAACGTGACCCTCTCTATGGAATCGATCAGATACTCATTCATTGTGCAGGTTATACTGACCTTCCTTCGCGGCTGCCTACACAGTCATCGACTCTATACTCGAACAACATCACCAAATTCCTGTTGTCTATTGGTGAAGGGGACAACTACGCCATCGACCTGAGTGATGAAGTGGTCAGAGGTTCAATCGTGGTCCACAAAGGTGAACAATTACCACCAGTTCCTCGTCCGGCACCCCCTCCAGCACCCCCTCCGACTCCAAAGGTAGAGGAAGTACAGACAAAAGCCATCACTCCCTGGCAGAAGGCCACTCGTGAAGTTGCAACTATCACTGCGGGGATGGGATCAGCCGTCGCTCTTGGGAAGCTCACAGGTGCTGTCTTTATGAGCAACTTTTTCACATTTGGGTTGGCGGGTCTGGTGGGATACCGTGTTGTTTGGGGTGTGGCTCCAGCTCTACACTCACCTTTAATGTCGGTCACAAACGCAATCTCGGGTTAGTTGAGTATGATTCATGAAGTGAGCTCTGCATTACTAACTAAGCCCACAGGAATGGTCGGCATCGGGGGTTTGTTTGTTATGGGCGGTGGTTACTTTCCCGGGACTGTTCCTCAAGTACTCGGTGCTCTGTCAGTTCTGCTTGCTAGTGTGAACGTTGCTGGAGGTTTCGTCATCACCAAGCGTATGCTCGACATGTTCAAAAGTAAGCATACAAGGTTGATGAAGTTCGAGCTGTGGCATAATCATAATATGTGTTAGGACCAACTGATCCCCCTGAATATTCGTGGTTGTATGGAGTTCCGGCGGTTGTATTCACCGGAGGGTTCCTGGCTGCAGCAAGCACGGGCATGGCTGGCCTTGTCCAAGCGGGCTACCTGACTAGCAGTCTGCTTTGCATCGGTAAGTCTCACAGTGCCCATTTTCTCAATGGAACCAACTTTTTCCAGGTTCTCTGTCTGGACTGGCTTCGCAAGCCACGGCTCGCCAAGGAAATGCTCTTGGTATACTCGGTGTGAGCTCAGGAATTATTGCGTCATTATTGGCTGTTGGGTTCCCTCCAGAAGTCCTAGCACAATTTGCTGGAGTTGCCACTGTTGGCGGGGCAATTGGTACCATCATTGGTCGGCGCATCACAGCCACCGAACTTCCGCAAATGGTCGCAGCTTTGCACTCTGTCGTTGGTCTTGCAGCAGTGTTCACCTCAATTGGCAGTGTTCTTGCCGACCCATCGCATCTTTCCGTCCTCCATCAAGTGACAGCGTACCTTGGAGTCGTGATTGGTGGTATCACCTTCACAGGTTCCGTTGTAGCTTTCTTCAAATTGGCTGGGAAAATGAGCTCGAGGCCATTAATGATGCCAGGAAGGCACTTCATTAATGCTGGACTGCTGGGCGCCAATGCACTGACTATGGCTGCCTTTGTCACCGCCGCGCCAACAGTGCCTCTTGTTGCTGCAGGTTACCTGGGCGCAAGCACAATTCTCAGCTTTATCAAAGGCTTCACCACGACGGCGGCTATTGGTGGAGCTGATATGCGTAGGTGTTGATCAGAGCTTCATTCTCAAATCAAGCTCATTTGCTGGATAATTTACTTAGCCGTCGTCATTACTGTTCTGAATGCTTATTCGGGCTTCGCACTTGTTGCGGAAGGTTTCATGCTGGACAACCCGCTCCTCACTACCGTAGGATCGTTGATCGGTGTCAGCGGCTCCATTCTTTCATACATCATGGTTCGTATATTAATGACCTCCATATCATTCCTGTCATACTGACCAATCGTAGTGTGTTGCGATGAACAGGTCCTTGGCCAACGTTCTGTTTGGTGGTATTGGCACCATTGCACCATCGGAAGCTACGAAGATCGAAGGCACAATAACCAAGACCACTGTGGACGATACAGTGGAAGCGCTCACTAATTCCGACAATGTTATTCTGGTACGACTCTCTCTTCGTTGCTCGTCTCATTCTTACCTACTTTATCAAGGTTGTTGGATACGGCATGGCTGTAGCCAAGGCTCAATACGCTATCTCGGAAATCTGCTCGATGCTGCGTGCAAAGGGTATCAAGGTACGCTTCGCCATCCATCCGGTGGCGGGTCGCATGCCTGGTCAATGCAACGTGCTTCTGGCAGAGGCATCGGTACCCTATGATAGTGAGATCCATCCTTATAAAGCTCGTCTGACGATGCCAATCCCCTCACCACTCTAGTCGTCTTGGAAATGGATGAGATCAACGACGACTTTGGCGAGACAGACGTGACGCTCGTCATAGGGGCAAACGACACCGTGAATCCCATCTCCCTGGAACCTGGTTCACCGATAGCGGGAATGCCTGTTCTCCATGCGTGGAAGAGCAAGCAAGTGATCGTGATGAAGAGAGGGATGTCCAGTGGCTATGGTATGTCTTTTTCCGGACTCGGTCCTGTGCACGCAGCGTTGACTGTGACACGATCACTTTTCCTTTAGCGGACGTTCCGAACCCCATGTTTTACATGCAGAACACGAAGATGCTGTTCGGAGATGCAAAGGATACCTGTGATGGTACGTGTCTGCCGATCCCTCAACTCCTTTGCTTTGCTTATGACGATCCCAGCTATTAAGAGAGGTCTGGAGACGCGCAACTAGGGCCACGCGCACACTTATCACCCAGGAGCAACTTCTTGTACATAGATGTATATTCCCTCGTGTGTTTAATTATTACGCATCACTATGTACATAGGTGATTGTGTTCGCATGCAAAGGTGTGCCTTTTGCGGTGTCCTGAATTACCCCAAGATGGAAAAGTGTCTGTGGGGTAACGTACACACGTTTCCATCACGTCATTATATCGTAACTGACTAGGGCAGGCACAAGCGGTGCCGGTGAGGGCTGCACGAAGAGAAACACAGAATACGATCATATCTGCTACGGCCATAGTATTATCATTTACGAAAGCTCCCCAAAGAGGATGTCTGGAAGCGCCAAGTCCTGAAAATGGTTACCCTGAATCACGTGCTGCTGAGTAGGAAATTCCCGAGAGTGTATCATCGTACTCAGGCTATACCACGACTGGATCTTCCTCGTCACCATTCTCTCTGATCCGCTCGACAGTCTCACTGAACGTGGTAGGGTCATTGCCCGTGATCTCACTGAAGTGCTGAACGCATACAAGCAATCGAGAACCAACAAAAACGGTGCGAACGGTTTCCTCTTTCTTTTTTTCTCTCCCTAGCAGTTGACCACTCCCCGCAGACGACAATTTGGTCCAAGATAGCCATTGGTATTTGTCCGAGGGTGACTTGTCTGCGATTCGCCTCGAAACATTCGATGTCAAAGAAGCGCCCGCCGACATGAAATCCCTTCCCACTGCTTGTAAACACTGCCTACGTTGATGCACAGAAGGTTCACCAAGTATGAGAAGGTGAGCAGGTCGGACTCCATTAAGGAGTCGACTGTTTCAATCGACGAGATGCTTTCATGAGCTAAGTCCCCATTCACCAAGTTTCAGCGAGGGGCAGGGACGGACCACATTAGCAAGGCAGTCGACCCTGATCACCAAGCTCTGGATTGTTGCCCACCTCGTCACCAAAAAAAACGAATCTCTGGTATCATTACAAGCACTTGGGGAAATAGGGAACGTTCAGCAAGCCATTGTTTGTTCCAGAAATGCACTAGAGGTTTGCTCATAAAGGCACCCGCTTCATTCAATGTCTTTGTTCAATGTCGCAATCTATCTCACCGATCGTTACAACCGGCTTGGAGAATGTCGGACCTCAATGGGGCCATCATCCTCGAAACTCGCCCGTTGGCAGGCCAGCCGGATCATTCAACTTCGTCGTCGGACAATGTCGCAATGTCGCAATGTATCTCTCCAATCTTTACGTTGGAGATTTGACGGAGCCATCATCTTCAGCAGATAACCCCTCGACCTTTGCTCGTCAGGGTACTCAGGTGGAAACGCGCAAATACATCATCTTATTGTTCCTTGACCACTCAGCGACGACGAAGTAGAAGCCATCACATCTCATGAGATCTTGCTCGACTCGCGCTTTTTCTCTTGTATGGACAAGACCGAGCGGATTCGAGGTGATTGCATGTGTTGATGTCTGCAGAAGGGGATCCCACCAAGGCCGGTAGGCAGTCTTTCTTCGTTGAAGCTGTATTTTGGTGGTTCACCGGACATAGCACGTCACATAGGTGCTAGTGAGGTTGTGGGTCACAGTGTCACAACCTATAGTCGCATTCATATCGCCGGGGTACCATCACAGCTTAGATAGCTTTACCGTTCGCATAGCAGTCGATGTTGTGGTTGTTGCAGTTTTTCGGGAGAACAATTCCGACAATTGACTCCGCAAACTATTGTATTCTTTCATTCGAAGAGGAAACAACGTACAGAGGAATTGTGCCTACTAGGCCTCCCACATGCCTGACGGAGGAAAGGACGAAGAAATTGGAGAAATACATATTGTCACGACGCGTGAGGCCGAGGTGGTGCGTGGAGGCCGATGGACTCGGAGAAATCGAAGCCGTGGAGCGACTCGAAATTGCCAACTGGATTTACCTATATATCTCTTGATCCCATCTAGGACTATAACGACGTTAACAATATTCGTCGGCTTCTACCAACAACGTTGGATTGCGTACCTGATGGACGTGACACAGACATCATAATCAGTGGGTGGATATGTCCGTCCGACTACGGATTTCGGGTTGGCTCGGTGCCCCTGTCCTTTTCTGGTTGATGATTCCTGCCAAATTCCCGATTCACTAGCTTCACTAGTCACTCCACCCCTATACGTGAATCAACCATTTGACTGTCGATGCGCCACAACGTATCATGCAATATCATACATCAGGCTGATTATACAATCACTTGTATTCAACACTAAATGCAGAGGGTATGATTCCAAATGATTGGAAAACCTAGTCACGAGTGTTCACCCTAAGGATCATTGGTACTCACTGGCACTTACGGACTCGAATCGCATTGTAGTAGCTGCATTTGTAATATTAGTTAGTATGAACTGTGGGGTGGAGTCCCGGGCTGTGCAGCTCCGGAGCGAACTCACTTGTCGGAATTTCAAACCAATCAGATCGGAGGTTTAAATAAGTATACCACCAAACTCTACTTCAAGTCAAGTAATGCCGCATCAGTTACTTGTCAGGAACTCCCGCCATAGCCTGAGCTTGACTTGGAAACGCCCCGTAACGCAAAGCCTGATCTAACGCCTCCCCCAAGATTTGTGTACTAGTCGCTTTTCAGCGCGGGTGCACCGAGATCGATACCGTGACGGCGCACGCATTGCAAGCACGACTGCGGCCTTTTTGAGACAGGAACCATATCCGGGTAAGTTGCCTTAGGCGTTTAATGCCATCATCACACGATGCTGAGCTTGGCGATGGTCTTCTTTCTTTCTTTCTGCATGTACGCAGATCGAGCATGTGTGACGAACGGACGAACCCAGAAATGGCTCCGGTCCGCAAGCCCAGTCACATCAGTAGGCACGTTGGTCGATGTTCCAAGACGGCTGAGCCTGTTGCCGAAAACAAATGAATCCACTATTGCCGAAGACGCCGAGGGCCACCATCAGGAGGAGCGGGCCGTCATCCTAGCGCCAACTCCCCTCTCATCAGCAGTCACTTTCGAGGACGTTGCGTCGAGTTTTCCTTCGTTGCCTTCTCACCTCGGGAAACTACACCAGGCCTTTGGCAGGTTCAATGGCTTCATCAGCGATACAATCCGTTCATTCCTCGGGATGTACACACCAGAGGACGCGGAACAACTTTCCACGGAGATCATCGCGACTGCCAAAAGCCTCGCGAATCGTGCCATCCCTTCCGATCATACCAAATAAAGGCGAGAAAAGTACAACAAAAACCTACTTCTGCGTAAAAGAAAGGCTTGGAGCGATCCCCTCAAAGAGCTCAAACGCGGTGGATTGTCCTACAATGTCAACGTTCTCATCAACAAGCTGAGGGACCAATGCTGGATCCGTGATCAGCCTTCGATGCCTGCGAGCAGTTCAATGACATCTGCGGAGAAAGCAGAACACTACTTTGACCGGTTTCGAGGATGTCTCCCTGCGCTCAGAGACGCACTTTCGGATCACCACTCGGACTTGGGGGACACGCGACCTTTCTCGAGGCATCTCTGTGGTGGAATCAGGGTGTTCCTTGGCAATCGAGATTAGGGTAAGCATTCGGTTCTCCGATGGTCCCAGGCACACTCTGATCGGTGTTCATGGCATCCAGACTGTCCGATGCTCTTTCTGGATACGTAACACTTCGTCTGCAAGCAGACCGGCTCCATATTCTCTCAGAACAATCGGAAACGATCGTGATCGATGCATATGTCAACATTGAACTGATGCACAACGTATTGTGCCATTCTGTCCGTGCACTGGAGGAACTGGCCGAGGCCACGAATGTTTTCTCTGAAATAGAGCAGAACATTCGTGTGGTCCCCGATCTCATTGAAAGATGTCGAGCTTTCGCTGCTTCCGAAGGGTGCATGTGGCGAGATCGTGTGTGGAAGGTGCTTCAAGCCTGCCAAATCGCACTTCCTTCCGTACTTCTAAAAGGTGTGCTCCCATGACCTTGCTCGGATAGTGGAATGCATAATCAGAATACCTCTAGATGATTATGATACCATCGTGGACCCTGCGAGATACCCAACGGAACTCCCAGGACAACTCGATGAGACGTCAACAACGTGCCGTCAGCTCATATATATCCTCCGACCCACACGTAAGTGGATCTGCGCAACGGTGTTTCTCGTTCTCTCAGCTGGACCAACGTTTACCAGGCGATGCTGTCGAAAATGTTGACATTATCATCGATGTACTCCTCGTCACTGTCCAGTCCATGCTTCGTCGATGTTCCGAGCCGGCTCCACTGCCCGAACTACTCCCGAATCCGAACATGCCAAGGACAATTACATTCGACTGGGTGTCCAGACGACATCCCTTTTCACGGGTCCCCACGCTGACAGACTGACTGGAGAGCGCCACTGTTTCGTCTATCCCGTATATCTCCCGGCAGCGAGCGTTGCAGAGGGCAATGCCCTTCTTGTCATGTTCCTTGTCCTTTGCAGGCGAGCTGCTCGAGAGTCTGTCCAGGTGGACGTGCGCGCTTTTCAAGTTGGACTATGTCATGCTCCGTCGTACATACCGTTGCATCGCAAGGGTTTTGTATCCCTCCAGAAACGGAGGAAGGCGGGGCCACTGGAGATGAAAAAGGGCATTCGACAGAGCTCGGAGGGACGGGTTTGAGTGAAGGAACTGGGCGCACTCTCTGCTTGCCTTGCTCGTGTCTTGAACCTTTCACCTAACGGGTATTCCACACTGACTCGGACCAGGTTCCCCAGGAATCAACGTCGCTCCTCATCAGAAGCCCCCTGCTTCCTGTATCTGACCTCATATTCTTGTGGCGTTCCTGTGGCCCTTAAAAGGGAGAACTGGCAGAACCTGCGGCGATTCGTCGTTTGCGCCACTCCCCCATCTGCTGTAAGATGCCACCTGACCAGTCTACAATCACTGTCCTCGATCCGCAAGCTTTCGCCGCGAGCAACATTGCTAGTAGCGAGGGCCGCACTGCCGCTTCCAGGATACTCGAGCGAGGATGATTGCGTAGATGGCGATGATCCCGACTCAGTCAAACGTGTCGCGAGATCTTTCAAGAAAACGGACGAAATCAATGCTCAAGACCTATTCGTGACATACGAGACCTTCGCTAGGACCTATTGGCCACGCTTTACGCAGTCATTGACGAAGAACCTTGGTGCAAAGCTATGTCTCTCACATCAATCAGTTCAGCTAATCAGTCGCTTGCATTATAGAACCTTGGCTCGTATTTTCAGAGTTCATTGGTGCGCAGTTTCGCTCCATGTGGGGTGCGAAATCACTGACCCTGCTCGTAGGTATCATTAAAGGATCTGAGAGATCACTCTCGTGTCCAAGTGGTGTCCTCGACGAGGAAACGTACTGCACCCTATCTGTTCGATCCAACCCAGTGTTTGCAAACTAACTGTATGCCTTATTTAAAGCATACTGTAGGATCAAACAAGAACGTTGGCATCATGATGCAGCTGATCGCACCTTTGCGATACTGAAGACCCTCCTGGACGGTACGCCGTTGAAGGGGGAAAAGGTGCAATATATGTATGTCTAATTGTTCATTCGACAAAAAAGTCCACTTTTGCTGAATGTTGTGTAACTTAGTTACATCGATGAAGTACAAGATAATCTACTCGTCGATGCTCTCTGTACGCACCTCTCCGCTTTTCTATTTTAGGTCCTTACAGTCTTTTCCTAGTGCTGAGACTTAACTGCGGAAATCCCGAAGGACTTTTTTGGGCGGGGGACACCGCACAGACCATCTCAGCTGGAAGCTCCCTTAGGTTCAATGATCTGAAGGCATTTATATATCGTATCGAGGTAAAGGCCCTTTCATTGTCCAACGGAGCCTAAACTTATGTAGATAATCGCCCCACAGCGAGACCAACACATGCACCTCTTGCAGGATCGATCACTCCATGACCCTATAGCATTCCAACTCGCCATAAATTACCGTTCGCATGGGGGTATTGTCAACTGTGCATACACTGTTATTGAACGCATCGCCTGTTTTTGGCCCGACACAATAGATGGCCTCCAGCCGGAGCGTGGCATCGTCAACGGTGTCAAGCCGTTATTTTTCCGCGTTTGGGGTCAGGAAGCTATCAAGTACGAACAGTTCTTATTTGGGGAATCGTTCGTCAATGTTATTTCTTATCTTATCCATCTTTGACCTTTCGCCTCTAGGGGGAATCGTATTGACTTTGGGGCCAATCAATGTCAGTGTTTTTTATTCCTAGTTTCCCACTATGTTCCCATCAGTCTTCCGAAGGCATCCTTGTGCGAGATCAGAAAGCAGTAGACAAGGCTGGGAAAATGAGCTCGAGGCCATTAATGATGCCAGGAAGGCACTTCATTAATGCTGGACTACTGGGCGCCAATGCACTGACTATGGCTGCCTTCGTCACCGCCGCGCCAACAGTGCCTCTTGTTGCTGCAGGTTACCTGGGTGCAAGCACAATTCTCAGCTTTATCAAAGGCTTCACCACGACGGCGGCTATTGGTGGAGCTGATATGCGTAGGTGTTGATCAGAGCTTCATTCTCAAACCAAGCTCATTTGCTGGATGATTCACTTAGCCGTCGTCATTACTGTTCTGAATGCTTATTCGGGCTTCGCACTTGTTGCGGAAGGTTTTATGCTGGACAACCCGCTCCTCACTACCGTAGGATCGTTGATCGGTGTCAGCGGCTCCATTCTTTCATACATCATGGTTCGTATATTAATGACCTCCATATCATTCCTGTCATACTGACCAATCGTAGTGTGTTGCGATGAACAGGTCCTTGGCCAACGTTCTGTTTGGTGGTATTGGCACCATTGCACCATCGGAAGCTACGAAGATCGAAGGCACAATAACCAAGACCACTGTGGACGATACAGTGGAAGCGCTCACTAATTCCGACAATGTTATTCTGGTACGACTCTCTCTTCGTTGCTCGTCTCATTCTTACCTACTTTATCAAGGTTGTTGGATACGGCATGGCTGTAGCCAAGGCTCAATACGCTATCTCGGAAATCTGCTCGATGCTGCGTGCAAAGGGTATCAAGGTACGCTTCGCCATCCATCCGGTGGCGGGTCGCATGCCTGGTCAATGCAACGTGCTTCTGGCAGAGGCATCGGTACCCTATGATAGTGAGATCCATCCTTATAAAGCTCGTCTGACGATGCCAATCCCCTCACCACTCTAGTCGTCTTGGAAATGGATGAGATCAACGACGACTTTGGCGAGACAGACGTGACGCTCGTCATAGGGGCAAACGACACCGTGAATCCCATCTCCCTGGAACCTGGTTCACCGATAGCGGGAATGCCTGTTCTCCATGCGTGGAAGAGCAAGCAAGTGATCGTGATGAAGAGAGGGATGTCCAGTGGCTATGGTATGTCTTTTTCCGGACTCGGTCCTGTACACGCAGCGTTGACCGTAACGATCACTTTCCTTTAGCGGACGTTCCGAACCCCATGTTTTACATGCAGAACACGAAGATGCTGTTCGGAGATGCAAAGGATACCTGTGATGGTACGTGTCTGCCGATCCCTCAACTCCTTTTCTTTGCTTATGACGATCCCAGCTATTAAGAGAGGTCTGGAGACGCGCAACTAGGGCCACGCGCACACTTATCACCCAGGAGCAACTTCTTGTACATAGATGTATATTCCCTCGTGTGTTTAATTATTACGCATCACAACATAGGTGATTGTGGTTCGCATGCAAAAGTGCCTTTCGCGGTGTCCTGAATTACGATGGAAAAGTGTCTGTGGGGTAACGTACACACGTTTTCATCACGTCATTATATCGTAACTGACTAGGGCAGTCACAAGCGGTGCCGATGAGGGCTGCACGAAGAGAAACACAGAATACGATCATATCTGCTACGGCCATAGTATTATCATTTACGAAAGCTCCCCAAAGAGGATGTCTGGAAGCGCCAAGTCCAAACGATCGAGTCCAAATCTAAGTACTTAGGAGGATTAAAAAAACGTCCAAGAGCGTACACGGACAGGTATGTCGTAATCGTTCAGTTCATCTCCATAATATCACTGTAGTAGTGAAAGAATCCCACCCTACCTCGCCCCCGCACCGCCCCAGCCAACCTGATTAAAGATCCGATGCATCCAGATGCTATCAAGCTTTGACAATCGAGTAACCAAACCGGGATAAAATTGGTGTGCGGTTGGGCTGGTTATACAACCAGGTAGCGATGAGGACGATAACAGATCCGAGAATAAAGGTGAATGTGATTTGGAAGTCGAAGAGCGCCACGGATGCTAGGAACGATATTACGATGCTGAGACTCGTTGCGAAACCTTTGAGGATGTTATCCGAGTATTTGATGACCATTGCAGTCAAGAGACCTCCCAGGACCTGGATTGCGACGGTGGCCCAGGCCCAGGCACCAAAGTTTTGGAAGAGGGATTGGATAAGGCCAGAGGGTGAATGCTGAGTCATGAGGATAGGTACGAGAGCGGGGAGTAATGAGAAGGCAGAGAGCTGAACGTTCCGTATCCAGAGGTCTGACTGAGAGTTCTTGAGCACCATTTCAAAATAGACTCCTGCAAGACCGGACGTAAAACATGCTGCCACGACTGCAATGAATCCCTTTAGAGCGTTCATTGAGTTGCCCTGGAACAAGAGAGAGGGTGTCCTGGAAGAATCGCTCGCCCCGGTCTGGATCT
>JBBPPC010000556.1:0-15996 GCA_038091775.1 Leccinum olivaceopallidum | reverse complement strand
ATGGCACAGAGCCTGAGGGGCCTCATGGTGAAATGCTCTCACTGTGGGTAAGCTTAGACAGCCCGAGCATCCCTCAGGCTCTTTCCACATAGACATAGGACTATGGCCTTCGGCCATAGTCCCGCACATCACTTGTCCGAAGACCTTTGAGTTACACTGTGCCAGTGGCCCGTTGCTCTGCTCGTGCCTCGCTACGCTCCGACCCAATCAGGCATGTACAGCCTTTGTAAGAAAGTAACCTGTAGAACCTATGGAACCCGAGGAGAACCCAAGCAACCCTACATTCCAAATAAGGTGCTATTTACACTTGTTTATAATCTGCAGACAACACGGGAATGCATGATTACCTTGCCTGCCAGCAAGGTAAAGTCAAATTTCTGCACATATTTCCTGCCCGGACGCTCGCAACAACACGGTGAGGTTCCTAACGAAAGCCGTGTCAAGTCCATTGACATAGTTTTGTAACCCGCAAGCTGCCTGCATGCCAGTGCCAGACTGATGTTGACAGGTGTGTCACTACACACTACTTTTTTGCAGCTGAATCCTCGGCCACATCCTGCAACTTCTTTGCCTCCGTCATGTAGACAGTGACACGGGTACGGGTATGGCCCCGGGGTCGGCGACGACATGCGCTCTACATCAGTCACCCCACGCAGTCCTCGATGCGGCAAGCACGGCAACCGTCGTGCGCTGTTGGTGGACCGAGAGCACGTGGCTGTCGCCTCACGCCGTGCTCGATGAGGGTGACGGTGGGGTGGCGACGGTGAATGGTGGGCCCGGATCTAAAAGCAGTCTCAATGTAGCGTAACGGCGGCAAAGAGATCTAGAGATTTTGCTCCTTAGCATTTATTCCTAATTTAGAGATATACCGGCTGTAACGTATGGGTTTTCGTCCAATTGCAAGCAACCATGGCCAGGTATGGTCAGAATTTTCTCCAGCCAACTCGGTAACTCCAAAAATGTATGGGTTATGTGAGGTTACTGTATAGGGTATGGGGTTTTTCTACTGTATCTGGTTGCCGCCTTACAACAAGGGAACAACGCATATGCGGCATGTGGTTCCCTTCATATCTTCATGAATTGCCCGAAATACGCATCTAGTTCCGCGACGCCATCCAACGGTGCGATCGTGCCGACGTATCCATCCGGCCGAACCACCACCATCACCCCTTTATCCGACACCCCATAGTACGAGTATCCTCGTCCGTCCACGGTGCCTTTGTAATCCGCATCGTCGATTAAGACCCTGCATGACACATCAACGTAAGCAACTTTAGATTGGTGCGTGCACTCACTTGGACCAATGCTGTCTCAGCAACGATGGAATCTTCATGTACTCGAACTCCTCCTTCTTGCCTTTGCAGATCGTGATGATATCGAACCTCGAGCCCAATGTCTCGTTCGAGGCGTATGTAGTCAAGAAGGTTCCTGGTTGTTGCAAGTCATTTACCAAAGATTCGACCCTTTTCATCTGCGAAGCATCGTCGAGGTCGCCAACGAACACAACAAGTTTGTAGCGGAAATTAGACGGAAGGAGGTCCTGGAGTTCGTGCGGCGCTGCACTGGCCCCTCCGAGGAACATTTGCGGGGGCATACGTTCACCGATGATGATGTTGGTGGCCAACGATTGGTTCGCTTCGGCAACGATGGTGGATGGACTATAGTGCACACCAATGCCACTCGTGAATTCTCCAAAGGATTTGAACGTCCTATTGGCTATTTTAGGCGTAGCTTGGGCAAATCCTTCATTCTACTCACTTCAGGAACTGTTCATAAGAAACACCATCGAGGTTGTCGGAAGTCAGAGGCTTCCCGGAGAACTGAGAGGCGAATGTCTTGTCGAAAGCAATGAGTTCTTGTGCGTACTTGCGACGCTCGAACTCATACTGAGCGAAAGGCACTTTAGGCGTCTATCAGGCACACCCACAGAGGAACTTACGGTCGATAAGAGCGACATATCTGCCCAACCGCGAATCACGAACGCGAGCTTCCAGGCTGCCCATCTGCAGTGAGATTGCGCGGAACAATATGACATTGTGAGGCTTACCAAGATTGTGTACGTCATTGATACTGGCATTCATACCTTGACCTGGAACAACGATTAGCCTGTCTGCGTAGCGATAGATAGCGCGAGATAAGTTACCTGCTTTGGGCGAGTGCGTGTGGCACGCATCTCCTGCGATGAACACGCGGTTTTTTACAGAGAAGTTGGATGCCACGCGTTGGCCAACTGTGAATGAAAAGTCAACATCAAGAAGAACAGCATGTGCTGGATAATCACTCACTGATGTATAGCGTCCACCAGCTGATACCTCTTGAAGGGACCAATTTGTATGGTTTGATGGAGGCTTGTGCAACCTGTGCCATGAGGTTGAGCCAATAACACATCCGCTCGGAAAGGAAAAACCTAACCTCTAGCAATTTTTCGGGACCCATCCGATCCTTGTCTACCCTTCCTGTGTTCGGGTCCGTCATATCCTGAGCAGTGAGTTGCACATAGAATCGGACTTCGTCGCCTTCACGAGGGATGACTAAACAGGAACCGTTGCTCGAATGGACAAGACTCTTCTTCCGGATATCAGGGAAGTCTGTGTCAGGAGCTAGGTCCATAACACCCCAAAAGTAGTCTGGGTGACCGAGATGATGAGACAACGACCAATAAGAAACATCCGAGTCTCACCGGTCTGTTCGCCATCCATAGTTATCCCGAGAGTCTTCCTGACCCACGAATGGGCCCCTGTGGGAAACGCGTCAATTTTGGTGTGGGCATGGCAAAACTGAAAGTTTGCACCATCTGCACCGAGCACATATTTCGCACGAACGACTTCCTCGTGTGGCCCTCCTTCGGGCACATCTTGGCACTCCAGGGTCACCTGAATTTCCTTCGTGAACACTTGAATGGGTATGGATGGATATGTATTCACCTTGACTGGATACGACGAAGGGTCAGCGAGTTCTGCTTCATCGGCCGATATCTCTATTTTGATGGGGATGGTCGAACGTTGAACTTCAATACCCATGGATCTCATGGAGTCTAAAAAGATGGACTCAATCACTCCTTGGTGGAGTCCAAGCTATGTATGTACTCGTCTCGAGGACGCGCGGATCGCAGGACATAGAGGACGCACTTCAAATTGATAGCGAGCAGAAGGTGCTGAAACGTCCTGGGTACGACCTGATAGCTGAGGGAGGGGGATTAGTGCCGATCAGATCAGGAGTATCATAATGCTTACCCGAATGCCACCATCTGGACCTGGGTCATAAAATGACTACACGGTAGGAATAGTTAGGGAGACCGAACGCTCGCATTCCAATTCACTTACAGCGATATGAACTTGAGCCCCTTCTTTCAGGAAACGATCTACAAGTCCGTAGCTCTGAAACGATGATCATCAATGCGAGGGGATAAACTAGCAGAAAAATGATGCTCGCCTGCAAGACCTCCAAAGTTCGAGGTGAAATGCCGTCAGCTTGGCCAGCCGGTACTTTGTTTGGGCTAAATGACACGTTAGTAAATGCGCTCTTTGATTATGACGGAGGGTGGTGCAGACCGTTTGTCGATAATCTTGAAATTTACCCCTGCCTTGCCAAGAGCGTTGGCGCACATGATCCCGGCGGGACCGGCACCGATAATGAGAACATCCACTTCAGAAAGACGAGGTGAAGACATGACAATATGAAACGACGGAGTCGAGTGATGCAAGGCTTATCGTTCTCTGCAGACAATGAAACCAGGAGTGACCTTTAAATACTCTCGAGCGGAAACTTAAATCCCTTTTTGAGTAGATGGGCGCACGAATAATTGGAGCGTGGAGTAACCCCGTATGTCGATTTGTGCTCAAGATGTCAGAGAAGAATGACCCAATAAGCATAGGATCTCGCACATGAAGCTTTGAAGAACGTACAAATACCGCGTCCAACACAACACCATTTCGAAACCTGCGTGTGGTGAGGACAGAGTCCGACTCACCGGACAGGGTGAGACTCTCCGTGGCGGGCCGCCACGAATATCCTTTCGAAGTATGCGCGATAGGCAATCGAGATCATTATGGAGATTGGGATCAACCTGTGTAGTTCTCTTGTGGTTCCATGCTGCCTAACTGTGTCTCGGTAGTCCCAAGGTGTCTGGGATCAAAGATACATGAGGGGATCGCTGCGATGCTGATACTACTTTCGTCGTTTTCTTTCCACGACGGCGTCATGAGAAACTGACGAACATTGCGTGGAGTGACACAATATTGATGTGACGGCCACACTTTCCAGCAATTAACATGATGCCGACCGTACAGCGGAGATTTCGGAGTGCCTACTGGGTAGATCATGATTAGTATGGTATATTGATTTGAATGTGTATATAGTATTGTAACCTATTCATGTTGAGGCAGACGAGTGAGTCGGACGATTAAAGGTGGACTCATCAGTGCTTCAGTGATGACTCTAATCAAGACCGGCTTGATAGGCGGAGATAAACTGGCGAGAGCGCACGGCAAATTTATTCAAGCAAACTGAGAACTAAAGCGAGTGTGTGAAAGTGCTCAACTTACCGTCGCATAGAGGAGAGTGGGATTGTTGTGAGCGCTGAGATAACGTTGCGCTCAAAATCGGATGTACATCAGGCTTTTGCATTGAAATTGGAGCTTGCACGACACGCACCTGGAGATTCTGCTCTGCCATGCCCTGTCATGGTGCTCTAGACCTGAAAGTGCAGGACTCAAAGGATGTCGCTGGAGATATATGTTGAACGGAAACCACATTCTCTACTATTGAAGGAAGAACGAGAGGAAAAACAATGCCTTGCGTAAGCAAGTGATTGTGATCTGGTGGCGGTGTAAGCACCCCTGTCCTTATTCAGCGCCAGCCCGATTTGAACTTGAATTGGTGCCTTCCCTCATATCCATCCATCCACAACCGCGTGCTGAATTCTTAATCGACGCTTAACTCTGCTCTAGTATCAGTTCACATCGCTCAATTCTCTAATATGCCAAACTTGAAGCAGGGTACCCTATCGTTCGCAAGTGCCAAACGAACCAACTCGGCTCTCAATGGAAAATCACAGAAGACAGCCTCGGTCACAGAAAAAGAGAGAAATAGGCGAGTTGCGGTACAGGAAGAGACTCCATATGATGCAGAGCCCAGTGACGTTCTTGAGATATCCTCTGACGAAGATAGCTCCGCCCTCGAGGAAATTATCATTCCAGCCAAACGAAATCGTGCGGGTACAAAGGCGCATACATCCCCTGGGACTGTGAAGAAAGCGTCCTCACAGCTGTCACGCTCTGAGAGACAAAAACCTTCTCTAGGGGCGGTAGAAAGAGAGCATCTGGACGTCAACAGGACCGGTCGGTACCGCAAATACTACAATGAAGTCAGATCAAAAATGGGTTATATGGAACCTAGTAAGTCATGAAAAATGGTGGGGGACAATCAGAGCTTATTCTGTCTCCGCCGATAGTCCATTCGGAAGGGCAGAACAGGATACACCAAATGCTTCGTTTCTTCGATATGTGAGACCATCCGGCGGGTTGATCTGTCTGTGCTCACGGAGTTTTCAGGACGTATGAGTTTGGCCCATGTATCGGAATGACAAGGCTGGAGAGATGGGAGAGGGCGGAGGCGTTCGGCCTCAATCCACCTGTGGAAGTATGTCCGATCCACTCTTTACCCACTCAAATAAAATATAAACACGATAACAGGTTCGAGACATTTTGCTCACCAAGGAAGGCACAGAGAGGGATGAGTATGCCCATTGTGTGTTACACGGCGAGGTTTGAAGAACTATGCCCAGTTTCGGCTTATTGAGGCTCTCGGCTTTGAAGATGTTGATGTTCTGACATTCATGCACGTGTCGTTCGGGCCTCAGGTGTGAAATGTGTTTTTTGCTGATACGTTTTCTCCGCGGCCAATTTTTCAATGTAATATTGGGAAACCCCTGCTGTACTGACTATACTGCTTTTATTGTGCCTGCGAGCCCGCCTTGGTGTGCTTATATCCGAAATGTACCTTTCCATCGCTTTTCTATTTATTGATCAGTCACCATGCTACCGGCGTGAGCTTCTGTGAACTTCTCCTGTGACAGACTTGTCGGTACGTTTGTCTGGCACAAGGTTAACCTGGTCTAGACTTGTTTGAAGTTGCATTATGCCGCCACCGTCGGACGCCGAGTGTGATCTGGTGCTTCGAAGTCACCAGCCCGCTGGAACAATTTATGTAATACTTCCCAAAGGACTCTCCCTCGGTGCTGTTCTACACCAACCACGCCGCAAGCAGGCCTTCGAGTCCCTCCAGTACATCTCCACACACGGCACCGAAAGTGACAATCGTCGTCGCAGAGACATGATACTTTGGTGCATGTAATGTGTAGTTAAATCATAATTTCTGGTCGCAACGGATGTTATAACGACTGGCTCGTTGGGAAAACGTGAACGCGCTGGAACTTCCGAGATTATTGTCCGTTGAACTTGCAACCTTTACGGGTCACCGGTCACAAAACTCAAGCTGATGGCAGCAGTCGTCAGTGGTATTATAATCTGATACAACCGTGTCTCCTACCGACCTTTGTAGACCTCATAGCACCCTTTCCAATATCACACCGCAGCGTTTGGGCTTATCCGGATCGTCCAATGTTAAACCTCCGCCCAATCTCGAGTCGGCCAATCATGAAGCCAAAAGATGGTTTCGACTGAGATCTGGCCTACCGCAAGAACTCAAGTACCGACAACCTATCCGTGTTATCTCCACGTGCACCTGCTGCAGTGAACCTTTATGGGATTCTCCGAAAATTTGCTATCAACCTGGCAGGAGTGTAGCATAACCGAATTTGCAGATCGAGGCCACACATATCTCCGATTTGAGTGAGATATCGCTTGGGGACGTCACTACAAGTTCCAATACGAAACAACCCGCAGCATTAGACACGACATCCGCCGCATCTACAATCAAATAAATTTAGCTCTGCGTCGAGTCGGCGGCGATGAATCGGATGGCCTGTAGTTGTTGTAGTGTTTGCTCCTCCCCTCTCTCATCCCCATACGTTCGGAATGTGCTTCAGAATCTTTACGTCAATCGTTGCGACGACTGTCTTGACAGCCGCATTGCCAGTGGCTGAGCTGGATTGAAAAATCAACGGGATGATCATACCTCACTAACTTCCGTCGCTGTTGAAGGCTGATGTGACACCGACAATTTAGTACACTTAACTCACATGTTCAATCACTCCACAAGTACCGTGGCGTACACCATTTCAACTGATGTTACATACCCAAAGGGATCATTTGACTGTATGTTCTGTAGGCTTTATGAATGCCATCATTTTTGACCGGCGTATAGGCAGACCATCAGACCATCGGTGCTGCAGCAACATACCCCCCCCCTGAAATGGAAGTCAATGAATTCCTCCCAGATGGCGCATTGGGAATGGTGTTCCAGTCAATCTCGATGTATTCCAATAGCTCCTATCTGAAAAGCTCGTCAATAAACGAAAGGTGGAAGAGCCTGTATTTTCCATCAAGCTCAGTACTAGTGGAGGCGAGTTGTACCTTGGTGGATCCAACGCAGACCTAGGTGATATCACTTATACCGATGTCACTGTGGTGATCAGCTGGAATGCCGAATGGACGCGGAAATTACATGACTGATTTCGGCCATACAGGGATTCTGGCAAGTGAACATTGCGAGAATTCAATGCAACGGCGAAACATTCCTGACAGATGTACCTGCCATCATCGACACTGGTGCAAGCTAGTTTGTTGGTGATCAATCGAGGGTTCACGATCTACACACAAAACTTGGCGGTAAAGCGTCGGGCGTGGATTCCACAGCTGTGAGTACCAGCCCAGTTCCAATTTGATGTTTCATTTACATCGACCTCCTGTAGTCCATGCAACAAGTTCCCGAACATAAGCTTCACCTTTGGGGTACTACCGGTAGGATGTTCCAGATTCCTCACCTCAATGCGGTTTCGACCGATTGCTTCAGTAACATTGTCAGCGAAGAAGACTCTGGGTGAGCTCCGCTATCCACATTCCGGGAGTGGTTTTACAGTATTCCATGCTACTAACCTGTCCCAATCCCCAGAACATTGGAGTATCGGGGGCGTCTTCCTAACGAGTGTCTATACTGAATTCCACTTCGGTAACAAACGAGTCAGATTTGCGGACCTTGCCACCTGATCGTCGGGAGAGCAGCATACTAAAATGTTTTTTGAAAGGCTATGGGATAATGACATCAGTCGGGCCGCTGTCTGAATTGCGCAACATCACGTGGTGGCTTGAGGTGTGAGTACGTCGCAACGTTGTTCTCGGGGATGAGCTCGTTTGGTGGCAGGAAGAAAGAAAAGTAAAAAGCGGCCGCCGGGTGCATGCGTCTGAGTTTGGTCTAACTTTAAGTGGGAGCTGGTCATTACATCCAAGAAAGGAAATTAATTCCCATCTTGCATTGTCGAGCTTTCCCTACGTCGACGACCCGCACTGGACCCAAGTGGAGCAACTGGATGGCTTCCACGAGCTCGCCATACTCGCAAGACACGAGCGACGATATCACAGCGAGGACGATCCCCAGAGGGTTGCAGTCACGTACAAACGATCACCGCCGCTACGTGAGCGGAGGCAAGTCGCCCTCCGTGTACATGCCTGCTACCTCCCCTCCCACACCTGCACCATCGCCTGGCCCGACCAGCTCCCTCTTCGCAGATGCGCTCCTCCTCTCCAGAGCCCACTCAGCGTACTTCGATCCCGCAAATCTGTCCCGCATCGAGTTTGCAAACCTCACTGCCTTGGGCCCTGCTTCTCGTAAACGATATCTTATGGCTATCCTGGGTGACTGCACCCCTTCTGAGCTTCTATTCATTTCACAATCCATCACACCCATGCTCAGACGCGACTTCCTCACGGAACTCCCACCAGAGATAGCACTACATATCCTTAGCTTCGTAAACGACCCGAAAACTCTTTCCAGAGCTGACCAAGTTTCCAAGCGATGGCATGACCTCGTTCAAGACGAATGGCTTTGGAAATCGATGTGCCACACTTATCGTTTCAACGTGGACATGGTCAACGCCCAAGACATCGAGGGTGAAGAGGAAATTGTCGAAGAATGCTCCAGAGAGACAGATTCGTTCCCGCCCCATCCGATGGATCCAGCACTTAAAGCCCTCACTGCGGAAGAAAGTTTGAAACGACAAGAACAATCCCCTCTATCATCATGGAGACGATCATTCAGCCACAAAGCGGTCAACGACCCTTCGCCATCGTACCGGAAACATTTTCAACACACCTATGCCATAAGTAAGTCGCAACCATCTTTGCTCAACTAACTACACATTAACATCATATCGAGTGTCCAACATGCGAAGAGGAGGATATCTCCTTCGTTCGCACCGCATGCCCATCGCGACGCCTGATGGCGGTGTTGTTACATCCGTGGCGTTGGACTCTGATCGCGTCGTTGTTGGTTGTGCCAATTCAAAGGTCCACATCTACAGCGCCAACACCGGTGTTTTATGTCGCACACTCTTGGGTCATGATCAAGGTGTGTGGGCAGTGCACCTCGTCAGCCGCGGCGGTTTTTGGGACGAACCCGGGATCGATACCATGGCGCTTGGTCAAGAGTTAGCGGCATCATGGCATCTCAATGCACCTCTAGCGAACAGCTACGTACACGCGAAGTACCGTCGTGCATTGGGGCTCGACATGCCGAAGAAGAGGCGGGCACGAACGCCACAATGGTCTGAGAGTCCCGGGAAACCAAGTGATTTGTGTTGCACTTCGGAAGGCTGGGGTCAACCCAATCCAATCGTCGTCAGTGCTGGTTGTGACAAGAGTCTGCGGGTCTGGGACGTGGTATCTGGGTATAAACACAGTCACTCGCATCTATCGAGACTGATCATGACTTCCCACAGCCATTGTATATATATTCTAAGAGGTCACACCGCGACCATTAGGTGTACCCGTGTGTTACACAACCGTCCGATTGCCGTGACTGGGTCTCGTGATACAACAGTTCGAGTTTGGGATATACAGAAAGGGCGAATGCTTCGAACACTGCAAGGTCATTCGAATAGTGTTCGATGTCTCGAAGTCTGTGGAAACAGGGTGGTCAGTGGGAGTTATGACGCGACTTGCCGAGTATGTTCATTGTTCTGTATCTGTGCGTTCTGATGGATGTGCCGTTCCAGATATGGAACGTAGACACAGGGGAATGTTTATATGTCCTCACCGGCCACAACCAAGAAATCTATTCTGTCGCGTTCGATGGTATACGCGTCGTTTCTGGAGGAATGGATACAACCGTCCGTGTATGGGATGCTATGACAGGGTTGGTCGATCTCATATCATATTATCTCGGAAATTAATGGTTTGTTACAGGCAATGTGTTGCGTTATTGCAAGGGCATACAGCCCTGGTATGTCAATTACAGCTTTGCCCCACAACTGGCCTTCTCGCCACCGGCGGATCCGACGGACGTGTCATTACATTTGACCTCCACAACTACACCTCTCTGCAGCGCATCTGCGCCCACGACTCTTCCGTCACTTCTCTTCAGTTTGACTCAAACTTCCTCGTTACCGGTGGCAACGATGGACGTGTACGGATGTACGAAACTCATAGCGGCACGTTTGTCAGAGATTTGACTGAGCCGTGTGAGAGCGTGTGGAAGGTGGCTTGCAAGGGAGGGACGTGTGCGATCATGTGTAAGAGGGCAGGGATGATGGTGATCGAAATTTGGACGTTTAGGCCCAGGACGTGGAATCGTTGATCGATATATAGGGTCATAGTATTAGTAGGTATATTTATTGGCGTACTGTATTCTTTCATGTAGTTTAATGTACTGTGAGGTTGGTATCTTATTATTTCAGTCATTCTGATTAATCTATACCTGTGCGTTGGGCATATTCGATGCAGATGTGATGGGCCATTCGAGATCAGACAAACACCCCAAACAGAGTTCACACTATGTGCATGATCACCTTGGCCTGTGGACAGGCATGAAAGTCCAATGAGTTTCCCACATGTTCTCTTTCCCAACGAGGGACGTGAAGAATCGCTTTCCCGCCTCATTATGTGGATCGGTGTCCATCCAGTTCCAACCTAATGCCCCTCCGCCCAGATCCTGACCATAGCCCAAGATCAACTCCTGCCCACCCTGATCCATTCTGGAGTCCATCTTCTCCATCAACGCATAAATGATCCACAACCCGAGACCCTGGCGCCGATACTCCGGATCCACGTGCAGCGCCCCGATGCTGCCATCGCAATGCATGAATACATATGCGACAGGCCGTCTTGCATCGCCCGTCTCCGTTTTCTCGCGGATGCACACGGAATAGGGCGCTCGCGATAAGTTGTACTCGTCGGAACGCGGCACCGACGTAGAAGCGCGTACAAACGCCAAGTCGGACTCCCAGATCTCAGATACTTCTATCCCTGACATCTCCGGGACGGACTCGGACTCGGACTCGTCGCTAGTAACGGCAGCGCAGCCACCTCTTTGCGCCTGTCGGAGAATCGTCTTGAATGACAGACTCTTGTTTTGGTCATTGCGTACCGGTGTGCCGCTGCTGCGCGGCGGATAGACGTACCGCACACTGGAAATCTGGACCCTCGACAGCGGCGCGAGCGCGGCCGCCCACTTCGCGTGGACAGCAGTGATGAGGATCTCGGGTGGCTCGGTGGGGGCTCGGCGCGTCGGCACGCCATCAAAGGACAGGACGGAGGTAAACGCGGGATGCGCTTCCGATGAGATATCGAGAAGGCTCTCGAACACCTTCCTGACATGTGTTTCATCGGCGCCCTGGACCCTCAGTGGGTCACCGCTGCCCTCGCCTCGCGACTCGCCTGAGCAGAAAAAATAGAACTGATGGTTTAGATGGGAGAAGGTGATGATCGAAAACAATGCATCATCATGATCGTCTGTCGAGATGGCGTCGGGACCATGACGAAGAGGTATGGGTACGGTCGACCAGAGTGAGACCTTGGATGGGTCCGAGTCTACGCTTGGTAGTGCGCTGGAGCGAGGACACGCGTTGAGAATGGATCCCAGAATGGGAAGGCTGTATGGTACGTGTGGGGTCAGCAGCTCGATGAGCGATGCCAACGTATCGCGGGAGTCGGTGCTCAGATCGATGTGATTGAGCCTCACTGGCAGGTCCGACTCGGACGTAGTACTGATCATGATGATCAGGATATGATGCGGGGTAGTAAAAGATATCTATTTTGCCTGATCGATCCGGAGTTCCGATTATCAACATCTTCACAATGGCACATTCAAATTTATGTAAAATCAGACATGAATCTTGCACGAATCACTGGCAATAAATGATACCCCAAAAGAGATACGCCGGGCACCAGGCGCACGAGGCGCAGCACGGCCATACATTACGTAAGTAATACTTGGATTCCCACGGAATGATTCAAAATCTCACAGAACGTTCAACGGTCCCAACCGTTATCTCTGGGCCATCGGCCAATGATGCCGAATTGAGTGGAGATTAAGTATCTAGTAGTTTGTACTTGTGGGGAGAGTCTCTGCGTTGGCAGCGTACGTGTGATTTCACCTCCATTTGCGAAGTGTCACAGAGGCAAGGTGCTCATCGTCACGGTACGTTCCGTCACGTTCTCACACATGCACTGCCAGCAGTTGGCCAGCAGCTTGTTGTCATTGTCACCAGGCTCCTCGTTCACGGAGCGCTAGTCTACATCACCGCACGAAACGAGGCGCAGTTCGAAGACACGATCCACCAGCTCAAGCCTCAAACAGGACACGGGCGACGAGGCTATTTATTTGCACCGTGACTTGGCAAACTTGAAAGCCGTCAAAGCTGCTGCAGATGCGTTACTGAGGTCCATGCGTTCTACTCCACCGCAGCCACTAGTGTTGATATACCCATGGCTCACGCCCCGTTCTGAATCAATCTATACAGCAAAGAATTGCAGCTGTTCTCTTCAACAAAGCGTGAGCGTGCCGGAGACTTGAGAGCAATCGTTCTGTATCCGTAAATGTCAGCAACGGTGTCACAGTGTACCCCCCAATCGAATGGTTCACGGCAGATGGATACGACCTCCAACTCGGCACAGGCGTTCTGGGTAATAGGTATGTCTCCTCCCGTCTGTTCCACCATACGTCCTGACGTCCAAGAATAGGACACCACTACTTTACCAACCGTCTCCTCCCAACAATCATTGCCACCGCCAAGACGAGCTCGGACAGCAATACACGCATCGTCACCAGTTCCTCGTCTGGTCGCTTCGGCTTTGACACGTTCAATTTTGGGATTGGTTCGAGAAGCAAGTGAAGAGTGTGTATTGATCAATAGATGGTCAATTACAGCAGAGTTCGAGCACTCTATGGAGGACAATGTGCCTAGGTTGGGGGGCCCTACAACTCCGCTTGTGCAAATGCCCTGAGGTGGGCATGACCCACTGGGTCCCCCGTTCCCGCCGGCCGTTTTTAGACGCCACAAGCCTCTGCCGCAGTGCTATTCTGATGCATTTTGAAGAGAGAAGGTGCAGTGCGGTGATGTTGAGGTACAGGTACACTCATTCTGGTTAATCCATACCTGTGCGCTGGGCATATTTGATGCAGATGTGATGGACGATTCGAGATCAGGCAAATACCTCAAACAGAGCTCACACTATGTATATGATCACCTTGGCCCGTGGACAGGCATGAAAGTCCAATGAGTTGCCCACATGTTCTCTTTCCCAACGAGGGACGTGAAGAATCGATTCCCCGCCTCATTATGCGAATCGGTGTCCATCCAGTTCCACCCTAATGCCCCCCCGCTCAGATCCTGACCATAGCCCAAGATCAACTCCTGCCCACCCTGATCCATGCTGGACTCCATCTTCAACGCATAAATGATCCACAAGCCGAGACTCTGGCGCCGATACTCCGGATCCATGTACAGCGCCCCGATGCTGCCATCGCAATGCATGAGTACACACGCAACAGGCCGTCTCGCATCGCCCGTCTCCGTTTTCTCGCGGATGCACACCGAATAGGGTGCTCGCGACAATTTGTACTCGTCGGAACGCGGCACCGACGTGGCAGTGCGTACAAACGCCAAGTCGGACTTCCCGATCTCTGATACCTCTATGATCCCTGACATGATCTCCGGGACGGACTCGGACTCGGACTGGTCGCAAATGGCGGCGCAGCCACCTTTTTGCGTCTGTCGGAGAATCGTCTTGAACGACAGAGTCTTGTTTTGGTCATTGCGTACCGGTGTGCCGCTGCTGCGCGGCGGATAGATGTACCGCACGCTTGAAATCTGGACCTTCGACAGCGGCGCGAGCGCGGCCGCCCACCTCGCGTGGATACCAGTGACGAGGATCTCGGGGGGCTCGGTGGGGGCTCGGTGTGTCAGCACTCCATCAAAGGACAGGACGGAGGTATGCGCGGGATGCGCTTCCGATGAGATATCGAGGAGGCTCTCGAACACCTTCCTGACATGTGTTTCATCGGCGCCCTGAACCCTCGGCGGGTCACCTCTGCCCTCCCTGAGCAGAAAAAATAGAACTGATGGTTCAGATGGGAGAAGGTAATGATCGAGAACAACTTGATTGCATCATGATCATGATCGTCGGTCGAGATGGCATCTGGACCATGACGAAGAGGTATGAGTACGGTCGACCAGAGTGAGACCTTGGATGGGTCTACGCTTGGTAGTGCGTTGAAGCGAGGACACGCGTTGAGAATGGATCCCAGAATGGGAAGGCTGTATGGTACGTGTGGGGTGAGTAGCTCGATGAGCGATGCCAAGGTATCGCGGGAGTTGGCGCTCAGATCGATGTGACTGAGCCTCACTGGCAGATTCGACGTATTGATTAGCATGACATGATGCGGGCTAGTAGTAAAATATGTCTGTTTTGCCTGATCGATTCCTAGTTCCCATTGTCAACATCTTCACAATACAATAGAACATTCAAATTTACAAAAAGAAGGGACGACTGTCTTCCTGCCTAATGGTCTGCCAGGCTCCGAGTCTCCCAGCTGGATACAGCTTGAAGTTACGTTCGCGTTAGCACCCGTCTCGGAATACTTACGTACAGACATCCCGCTGTGATCAATACTACGACGTGACCAACATCACAATGACCCAGGCCGACTCGGGCTGTAATCGATCGAGCTTTGACTCCGAACCACATGCCATATAGTCAATTTTATGAGCATGAGCACTCATGACCGGGTCAAGGTACTCATTGTAAGTTAAGTAACCGGGTAAGCCCGTCTTCTCCGAATCAGTGCACCGGCTGGGAAGTAAATCACATCTCCATTCTGTATGCCAACAGATCGTTCTCTCACTTCCACAATGTGCCCCAGCTGTTGCGGACATATCTCCCGACCAACATCCCCGCCCAAAGGCGTCGTTTTGCGCGTCATGAAAGCATCTGACCTCCCACAAGTGCGGGCGCTGCATGTAAGAAGCATTCCTCTTTGCGTTCGCTTTTGTCTCACCAGTTATCCTTAGCGCAAACTCCTGCCTGTCTCTTATCCAGCGGCATTCTTCATTCAACTCTTAGTGAACCCGAAACAGCTCTGCTTGGTGGCGACGGACCACGACGCAGCTGTGGTTGGCTTTGCTTCAGCAGCAACGAGTCTCTCGGCAGTGTCGGCACAGGAGTCATCGGGTGAATGCTTAAGAAATGACCGTGTGGATCGGAAGAACTCAGAAGAATCATGTTCCGATATCCCCCGACCTCGAGTCAACCTTCTCACGCTCGGCGTTCTGCCAGCGTATCAACGTAGAGGAATCGGACGGTCGCTCGTGCGCGGCGTCGTTCAGCGTCTACAATCTCTCACATGCGGAGGGGCTTTTGAGCAGGCGTGTGATCCTGAGTCCCAGTCCGGGCCGCAATCCGATCACGTCCTCGATCGAGACGGCAAGATTGCCGTTTTCGTTCAAGCGGACGTCGCGCCATCCAATCATGCAGGTAAATACTTCTATACGCACATGGGGATGATGGATCAGCGGGGCTCTGCAGATCAACGACTTCGTCT
>JBBPPC010000555.1:0-16052 GCA_038091775.1 Leccinum olivaceopallidum | reverse complement strand
GAGTCAGCATAGATCAAGGCTCATATGAATGCACTGATATTGGGTGTGAAGTTTCTTTGTGGACTACTAAACTCCATTGGAGGTCCTGTCATTCCATGTCCAATTATATTGGTGTATTGCCATATTGATGCAGGTTGTTGAATGAAATTTTGCACACAAGGCACTCTATGATCTATATGGTATATGATGAAACAAGTCAGAAATTATTGGGGAACAACTTGCCAAGAGTGAGTTCAGGACAAATATTTCCCCTGCTGCCATTATCCTAGTTGCCACTGGTATTTATTGCCCAATTTTTAGTCTTTGCCCTGTGATGCTGACTTTACTACAGATCAAAGCTGTTCTACATTGCCTCTCAAACCATGGTAGTGTATGTGACCTTGATAGGCTGTATAGGACTTTGGAAGCACAGGAGTATGAATGTCTCCATGGCCTGATGTCCCAAGTCCTTGATGATGAGAAGAGGTGTGATATTCTTTTGGCTCAGTTGGAGAGGTAGGCAAAGAGGGCTAAATAAGTTATCCATCTTTTAATTTGTTCCTGTATTAACTGCATCCAGATCTGGACTCAATGAAGAATATGCACTTGCTGCAATGTAATGTATTTACCCAGCTTGTTGTCTAGTAGCATAGTTCACTTTGAAATGCAATGAACATGTTTTCCCTCATGATTGGATCCATAGTATGAATGAACTATTCAGATTGTAGCCATGGTATCATTGTATGCTAGTTTATGGATCTAGTGGGCCAAGTCAGCAAGCAGGTAACATAGTTCTTTGTTTTACATTTTACATTACCTTTGCCAGTGCATAACGGCTCATCATCTTGAGCTCATCCATCCATCCTGCATTGTTATCCTTTTCTGACATGCCGAAGTCTTATAGAACCTGATTGTCCTGTCTTCATTAAGCTTAAGAACACCCAATTTCTACTATACTAAATGGGTGCAAACTCTTTGCAACTCAACAGACAATCTCCGCTCTGCAAGAACAATCCCAAATCAATCTCAACTAAATATCTTATTGTATTTCACAGTGTGTGTTTTGACAGATACTGTAAGTTACAGCCCCTTTCCCTTTCCATTCAAATGCAGCTGTAATTGACCTGTTTTGCAGAATGCCCTTAATAATCTTGGTATGGACCTCATCCAGGTCTTTTGCCTTGTCCACGGCATCAAGTACATCATGCCCCTAGCATATCTGTATATGCTTATGCATGTTGCCTGTCGACTGGATTTCTTTAGTATCCAAGAAGCACCTGATCATAACTCTGCATCTATGTCCAGCACACTTGAAAACTTTTTGATGTTTGGAGGTGGCGCAAGTGAGAGATCCAGATTGGTATGCGAGGAGCAGAACCGATCCCTGTTGCTGCTCAGTGGTATCTGGCAGTTGTGGACACCATAGCAAGGATGGCCGATGCACACACCATCAGTGACAACGACAGAACACTTGCATTTGGGCAGTTCCGAGTCCAACACTGTTATAGTTAGGATGCTGTAATAATAGGATATATGATGGCCCAAGTGAGAGGACTTATGTTTACCACCAGAGCCATCAAACCATTGTGTGCACTTGTCACAAAGATGTGTTAGCTCGGATTGGCCTTGAATGTGCATGTGCTCGTTGCGTGCTTGGACAAGATTGTCGAATCGATTTTTTTGATCTCCAGTATGATTGACGACGAGGAATTCTTCACAGTCAGCTGCATCGTTAAGTAAGCTATAAAGGAGAAATGCCGACCACATGTGTTCAGAGGACAGTGTATAGCCAAATGCCCAGTTGGCAGGCGGTTCATTGGATTGCGACATAGATGTGTTGTAGAATTTTGCACATGCAGTTGCTGACATGCTAAGGTACAGCAAACTATCAGCAAAGCAGAGCATGATAGTGACAAGTGGACGCACCAGATATCCATTAGTGATATCCACATTTCAATCACCTGCCTTTCAATGAATTAATGTTTGCCAACTTGGATGATATCAGGGATTTCCCGTAATAGACACATTCACCCTTGAAGACATGGAAATTGTGGTGATAGTTTAACTCGCATTCTGTTTATGTCAAGATCAGTAACTTAGTGACATCCATATTTCAATCACCTGCCTTTCAACGAATTGATGTTCACCAACTTGGATGATGTCAGGGATTCTCCTGTAATAGACACATTCACCCTTGAAGACACAGAAATTGTGGTGATAGTTTAACTCACATTCTATTTATGTCAAGATCAGTAACAATGCATTGACATTGAGACGCGGACACACCTTGACAATACAGATGTACTGAGTGAACGGGAAGTGGATCGCGACAGTGTAGAGCACTGCTTGGCACTGCTCTGCATGCATCATGTGCATGCCCTTCATGGTGCGAGGGCAACCAGGGCTCAAACAAAATTGATCCGGGGAATAGAGCGAGCAGGAGGCTCTGTGAAGAAGGACATACTGAAGCCATTGCGTATGCTGTGATCATGACAGGTGGAAATGGGTGGACAAAGTATTGATGTGACCTGGGCATCATTCCAGATGATCTCCTTGAACACTAACCAGCATGTTGGCATGGTAGTAAAAACTAAGTCACAAGCATGAGATAGGACGTGCTGTGCCACAATTGGAAGGATCTCTGGAGGAACAGATGTTGGAGGCTGGTCAGACAACTGACCAGGGAGGATATTGTTTTTGAGTCGGGCAGCGGTGGAAAGAAAGAGGAGGAGGTTATTGAGCGAGATCGACTGCAGGGAGGGATTATCTGATATGAATGTTGAAAGGATACCTAAATCCATGGCTGATTGAAGTTGTGAGGAGGTGCTAGATTTAGCAGTGATAGCTTCTACCAATAGAATGATGATGAGAGACTGGATTTGTCTTCTTCTATATCTGGTCCTTCGGATTGATCAACTAGTTACGCCACTTCTACCAAAGTAGAAGATGCCAACGACACGACAGACTTCAACCATGAATAGTGTTTTAAGTCCAGTCCGGTCCGGTCTTTTGCCTTATTTGGGCAAGACTGAGACCATAACCAGTCCTGGGAATTTCCTAATATGGAAAAACCGGACCAAGACCACAAAAAACTGATTCTTCAGTCTTTGTCGGACTTTTGCTGGTCCGGTTACAGTTATTAACCGGTTGTCAGGGATCTGAAAGATACTACCGATTCTTGGCTTCTGGCCCATATTTTCTTCATCCAAATCGGTTCAGGGGTCATCGAGATATGGTTGATTTAAGATTACATGTCATTCTCGAGTATATCTACTTAGAAAACCTATTTCTGAGAATAGAATAGTGTGAGATTGGCGCTTAGGGGTGGCTGTACCGATGATAGCCGGGTCATGTGGCTACATTATCCGCCAAGACTTAAGTAATTCTGCTCATATTCGGCCAAGATATGGCCGATCTCAAGTCATATGTCATTTTAGAGAAGGTACTTTGAGAAATTATCATAACTATCTTAAATAAAATTGTAAAAATGTGGGAAAATCAGGATAAATCGGTCAATATACTACCTAATAGGGGCTAACATCAGTCCACCCAAAAGACTGGTCCTGACTGGTTTATCGTCGGTCTTTTGATATTCTCGAAATCACAAGACCAAGACTGATGTAAATCAAAATCAGGATGGACTGGACCAATCAGGACCGGTTATTATCGGTCCAGTCTGGTTAAAAATCGGTTTTTCATCGGTCTTAGGACCGGACCTCAAAACACTAACCATGAACATACGATGGTGGAGACAGGAAAACGGGTTGCCTTCACTGACAATGCTGAGGACGAGACCTGCTGTTCACAGCCACACGGCGAGTGGTATGTCTGATTTGTTCTATCTGTTTTTTATGTATCTGTTTTGAATCAATCACTTTTTCGTTTCCTTTTTCTCTTTCCCCCCTTTCCATTACTCTCTTTCTAACTCGCCTTATAAAAATGCCACAGAGCAGTCAGGGACCAGGTATATGTTTCTTTTGTGTTCTCTTCCCTCCACCCGCTTTCTACTTGATCTTGAACAAAAAATCTTCAGCAGCCCGTGAGCCCGACTTCAGGGATTGGCAAGAGAACTGGGGTCGGCATCAGCATTGCTCGAGGCATCGCTAAACGAAACAAAATCGGACTGTCACTCCCCCTGCTCGATCACGTCGGCAGTATGGGCAGTAGCACAGTAATATAGCTGGTCGTCGTGTCATAATTATTGTTCATTCATTGTGGCCAGATAAGGCACAGATACGACTTCAGTTCGTTTGTAGTGCCCCCCAATCATAAGACACAGGCGAAAATGTTCACTGAGCAAACTTGATATTTATTGGTACACGGCAGTTTGTTATAAGTCCAAACTTGATTCGTAGCAACCTCAGCATCTTTCCTCAAGAGCCTACCTATTTGAGAAGTGTTCTCCCTCCTGCTGTTGATGATGTTCATAACATAGTATATATTTTATTCACGGGGGGTTCGCTTCGTCCCACTGCCAAGACACTCTGACGGTTTTGACCGGTGCTTGTTTCGAAAGGACGTGTTGAGCGTACTATCAAGTTTTTGATAGCACATAATGAGTGGTATTTGACTAATGAGTGGTATTTGACTGATGGTGTTCAGTATGATTCAGAGAGATTGGACAATCTTATTGACTGTGGTGCAGACGAATTTGGTGATCTTGCTTGTGGTCGATGCAAATCAATCACATGCCTGATGGCACAACAGAAGAAGTTGATTGGGAACAGGTACAAGAAGGTCTTGTAATGGAAAATGTCGCGTACACCTTGGAAGAAAGCAGAGAGGCCATGAAGGCTCAGGCACTTGCGCATGCCCTTGATCACAAACAATTTCTGCATTCACATGCAGGTAGTCGGTTTTTGTAAGTGTCGGGTCCAGTACATAGGATTAACAGGATTAACAGGACTAATACCTATATTCACACGGACTACTCCATATAGTAGTTATTCTCATGGACTGTGTAATCTAGTATATAAGATATGTAGGTAGTTATAACACAATAGAGTCTTTGAGTCTGTGGTTACACTCCACTATTGACCATGTCCCATCTGTCCCTTCCTCAGCCTGCTGGCCAATCTGAGCAGTGATTCCCTAGCCCACAAACAGTGACGCTGCACACACATCACCACTCCCCCGTCCTCGCTCTCCCATATCACCTGGCTAGTCCCAGTCTGATCCACCCTCACTCTCACCCTCACTCTCACCATTAATCAATTATGTTATTGACAGACATGAATACAGTCCCATCTCGTATTAACTTCCTGATTCTGGAATGTCCAGAAGGAGTTACTGGAAAACTGAAATTGGTGTGTGCATCTATTTCCCGGGACATCTGGCGGTTGTGTTTTCCAACCGCTCCAACTTCAACCCTCCAAGCAGACATCAACACCACGTTTATTGAGAATGGCTGTTTGATGTAAGTCTATCGCTCTCATTCATATTCCAGATTATGCATAGGTGGCTTACCGGGAGCTTCGGCTCTAACCTCCCAGAATTATTCATGGGGTGTAAACTCCCATACTCTCCTTACCCGGGCCTATTTTCCACCATATATCAGACCAGATACATCCATTTTTCTCAGTGTGAATGAGGCTGGCTCAATGACGAGACTCTGCCCTGGTTTCAAGCACACCATAATTAAGCTGCATAATACTGATTCTCTGCAGTACATACATTAGGACCCAGTAAGCCAGTCTTATGAGTCATTGTTTTAGCAAGAATGAAATAGTGGCCTTCTGTTCTGATTACCAAGTGAAGAAATGTTAGGCCTCAATTTTTATACACTAAGCAATAAGCACCATATGTTCTTATTGCAACTTGTCGTCACGGCATGGCTTTTCCAGTCAGGCCATGAATTATTTTCATCAGGGGAATGAGGAGAATTCCCAGGAGCTAGATGATGCATCAAGCGGGCTGCCGGTAGCTCCGGTGATTCCGGTGGTTCCAGTGCAATAAGGCGGAAACCAGTATTTCCCTCTATGCAGTATGTTGCTATAAATTTCTGGCAAATAATACTTAAAGTGAGTTAAAATTTTTTGGAGAACTCTCGCACTAGAAGACCTGAAAGACAAAGGATGTTTCATTGCTGTACAAATAGTTGGGGCGCAGCCACTTCCGGAGTGGTAGGACATGGTGCATGAGGGGGGGATCATGGCGGTTTCTGATGATTTTGAGCATGAGGAGGCCTTGCTGAAACTTAAGCAATAATGGCAGGTGGGAATAGCAGGGAAATCAATCATTGGGGGCGTTCAATGGAAGGTACTTAAAGGTGCTACCATCCAAAGTCTTTTATGCCCCTCTATATTATAGTTTCCAGCAGCTCCTTAGAAATGCCTCCTGAGCAATGGCTCTTTTGGTCAGGTGTCACCCATGAGGACTGGACTGCCATGTGGTGGACCAAGAGCTTATGATGCCGCCCCCCTAAGCCCCTGCTCTATGGTTTGCAAAGCGGGCATCATCCCCATGTAGCTCATATATAGCTCACAAGTGAGGGCTGTGGCCACAAACCAAGGTGGTGCCGGTCACCTATAGCAACATCAGCCAGATCTTCTGTGCTTTGCAAGGTGCCCTTTGGTCTGCAAGGTAGCTGCTTCAGTGACTTGTCTGGATGGGCACCAAACCAACGCACTTGCTGTATGTCTGACTTCCTCTTCTCCCTCAGTTTCCGATCCTCTCCTGCAAGTACAGCTGTATAGGCACTCTAGCCCTCAGAACCATCCTCTGCATAGGAGTCCCACAGGTTTGAGAGGCCGGTAAGTTGAGAGGCCGGTAAGCAGCCACTCTTCCTGGAGAGCCTTGTGCTGCCAAGTATTGGGCTTTGGGACATGGCCAAGCACAGTTGGAAGAATTGGAGGACGTCAGAATAGAAGGTTCTAATGCCTTTAATTGGGCCACCTAGGCCCATCAGCTGGAAGCCAGGGCTATACAACTGCTGAAGGATGTCCTTCAACAGCTGCTGCCTAAGAAGTTCTACATAAGCAGATAACTGCCTGGCATAGGTTTTGTGATGAGTCTTGAGCTGCAAATAAAAGGAAGCCTGTGATAGGCACTGGATGGCATGATTGAGGAGCCTTGCTCCAAACTTGCACTGCTGGGGAGGGAACCCATAGGATGTGGCTGCCAGAGGTGGCCAAAGTTCAGGAGTGAAAATGCCTCCATCTCTGGGTCATATTTCCCAAGGCCTTGTGTTCCCACTGACCCCTTGAGCTTCCTCCCAAAGTCTTATCATAAGCTTTTCTAGAGGCTCGGATGCCTCTTACCAAGCATAGGGCTGCAAAGGCTATGGCCACCTCTTGGGAGCCTCCCTGAAGGGGCTTAGTTGCCTTTTAGCAACTACCTGGATGAATAGAAAGACTTACAAGCTGCCAGAAGCAAGCTGACTGGGCTGTGCTGGCTGCTGGATCAGCTTGAATTGGAGGCCTTCTAGTAATTCCCCCTGAGCTTTAGTGTGCCTAGCTTCCTGGAGCCTCTTTTCACCAGGTCTATGGTTTTCCTTCTTCCAGGCCTGCAGGAAGCCAGTGTGAGGGAAGGGAAGCTACATGATGCAAATGTGTTACTCACTGTGGATGATCTGGCAGATGCCAGGCCAGTTTTGAAAGGAGGCTTGGGGATGGTATGGGGCTGCATAGTGAAGAAGAGCTTCTAGGGGAAAAAAAATAAAACCTTCTAGTTCCAAATGTGTTGCTCAAAGAAAAAATGCCCAGACCGGGGTCAATTGATTAACAGCAGTGCCTAATTACATAGTTTTCTCACAGGGGTGCTTGGGCGTCACTCCACACTCATGCCTGACATGCCAGGTCCAACTCAATCTGAACATTTTTTGCAGCATTGTTGAAAGAAGGGCCAGGCTTCAGAAATGCCCAATGCTTGGCCATCATCCTTTGGTCAGTTATCTTGCTTGACCTGGTAATTTATGGGAAAGTACCG
Source organism: Leccinum olivaceopallidum (assembly GCA_038091775.1). Lineage (NCBI taxonomy): Eukaryota > Fungi > Basidiomycota > Agaricomycetes > Boletales > Boletaceae > Leccinum > Leccinum olivaceopallidum. The sequence continues at coordinate 8,147 of JBBPPC010000555.1, read as the reverse complement.
CTCCTATAGTCTTTTGACAACCGGTACAAATAAAACTTCACACCCTAATCAATTGCTTCCACCCTTCCTTCATCCTTACATCCAACTCTTGAGGCTGATTCTCAGCCAGAAACTCTAGGGGGTGTGCTGCCCAAAATATTTTTTGTCAAATTTGCGAAGCCATTGGACTGTCGATCATCCAAAGCTGTGTGACACCGCTGCATAAAGATTGAAGAGGCTCCCACCCAGAACAAAGCAGCAATCAACACTAAAGTGTAAGTTGGGGACTTAATCATATTGCTATATATCATTGCTTCAGAGGGAGATATGCCCCAGCCAGTCTCCAACCTGGATTCTGAGCGGAAGATGAGGAGGTGACGTGCTGATAGGAGAACCTGAAGGGTATGTGAGCCTATTGGATTGACAAAAGGTGAGAGAATATCTTCGGGAGTGTGAACACCCTCCCAAACACGATCGAGAAGGCCCAAGACGAGACAGGAGGTAACGGGGCATTAAGCGTGGTCAGAACCGTACCTGGAGAAGAGAAAGAAAGATTTTGAATAGGAACAGATGGCGCGGCCACCTTTAAGGAGGGAGATGGTAACTTTGAGGACTACCTCGGGCAGTTCTATGGGTATCGTTGAGAAGACCATGATGTCAATATCCTTCCAGGTGAGGGCTTTGTTGGAACCATGGTAGCAATTGGACTCGACAATTGCACTGATCCGCTCTGTGGAGAGGGCCAATGTGCTCATCTACAAGTGCATCTGATTCATCTGAAAGTACTGAATGTCGGCGTGGAAAGAATCAATGAGCTTGCAGACGTCGATCACGTTGGCATAATGCTTTTTACACTGACTGGTCAAGATCTGGACATGTGTTCAAAGGTCATCCAAACCAAGGTAGGCCTGGACCTAAGCTCGTGCGGTGTTTGGGATGGTGACGTTTCCCTCCCTGGAGAGCAAGGAGAACAAGGTCCAGATATAATTGGAGAGGTTCAATGCAGTCACATACTCTTCCAAACACTCCTGGAGGGTCATGGCAAGAAAGCAAACGAAACCTTTGAGGGTTTCTTTGGGGAGGAAGGAGTGAGCAGTAAGTCATACTATGCGCATACATCTAGACAACTTACCTGTTGAAGGTGGCCCCATATTGAGATGTATCTCAGCCCCTCTGGATATGGATGTGGAGACATAATTGTTCCACAGTGTGCGTACACGGACATGGATGTGAACAGTGGGCGGGTGTATGGCTTTCGCATAGTTGACATCAGCGAGGGGGGCATTGTATCAAGCCCGCTGACACTGGCAAGACGATTTACCATGGCAGGTCCCAGGCTGCTTCCACCTGCCCCATTTCTGCCGACTCAGCTTATCTTGACCAAGTAACATGTAAGTGAATCAATGATATATTCATAATATATAATTTACTAACAATGTATATAGACATGAAATTGCCAAATGATTTGTCCTTGTTGATGAGCATCACATTTAATGTGAGTTGAGTAACTATAAGATTAGTAAATGTGTTTACCAGGCAAATGGTTGATTCCCAAAGAGATCCTAGGTGTCCTGAAGTTCTGGATGATGGGTTATAGGTGAGTGGAATGGGTTCCAATGGTATTCCAGAGGTGTTGAAGATAGCCCGGTCATAATCCAGAGTAACAGCTACAGTAGTCCAGTGTGTTGGCAATGACAAAGGCAAAAGGATACAATGAGGATGAGCTCCATGGTAAGCTCCGACGTGAGGTCTAGGAGGAGTGCTCGCTTTTGGGGGCATGTCTACCAGAACACCGGGAGATTATGGAAAAGCTTCAATGGATTGAGGCACATTTTGGTGAATCATGAAAGAGTGGTTCAATCGGTTGGCAGGAGACCGATTGAAACATGTCAGTCTCATTCATGATCTTAACACACTCACTTGTGTACTCCCAGATTCTTTTGGAAACTAGATCTAAGCCCTTGTTGGGAAGAAAAACAACAGATTCCATTGATGAACTAGTTTTGGGTAAAGGCACTGATTGTGAGTGTACGCATCCCCAGTTCTGAACCATCTCTGTTTAAAATGAACGCCCCGAAGTGACCCACAATCAACCAAACCCACACTTGTGAAATACCATCTCAGAAAACCCGATCTGGAATTTTTTCAATGGCACTTGCAAGAGATCCATGTAGTATGTCCGAATGAAGAAATATCTCACACAGCTTACCTTCTCTTTCAAAGTATCTTGCATACAGACATGTTTTAATAGATCTTGATGTATTTTTGTACATAATCATCAATGTTACACATTTATTACATTAGGATGATGGAAGCATGTACTGAGCTGGCAGTATTTCTTCTGGCTCTTCTGGGCTTCCCAACACATAACATAACATATTTACATACACCTTCGACCTCAATGGTTCTTAAATGGCATGCCTTGCATACACATGTCGGGTTCTGAGATTCCCATAAGCATTCTAGGCCATGTTTCTGGCAATCCTCACAGATCTAAAGTAAATTATGTTCAGTAAGATTTATTGCGAACTATTATGGTTCACTCACCCTCCCTGGGACGGTTTCTCCTTCACAATCTTCCCATCTGAATTTTACCCCTTTGCCTTTGCCTCTGGATGTGCTCCCACCTTGGAGGGCTGAGCTTACAGTTCCGGAAGTCTCTTCTTCTTCCTCAGTCTCTAGGAATTCCCGAGATTTGAAGATCCTTGCAATCCTTCTTTCTCAGACCTTTCTTGGGACGTTCCGGTTTCTTTCCACTTCTGGAATCAGCAGTGTCCTCCAACTCTTCGTCAGTCAGGATGATTGGCCTTCTCCTTTCCCCTTTACATTTTGAGTGCTAATAGGCTTCCCTGCTTCCAGTTTCTGGGTACCATTCTGTACTGTATGAGTCATGACTGTCAGTGTTGCATTGCTATCCAAAGATTAAAATTTACACATACCTCTCACACTGCCACTCTCTCCGCCCTAAGTCTTGCTAAGTGGAATGATGTGTCAGTGAAGCCTGAGTCGTCAATAAATGAGAATAATTTTCTAGATGTGGGTCAAGCTACTGCCAATAAGTTAACTCCATTCCATTGGCTTGTCTCTTGATGTATGCCACTGAGGTCTAAGATGCCACGCTCACACACCTTGAGGGTTTGGAATTGAGCGTATCCAGAGTCACGGAGGAGCTTCCATAGTCAGTCTGCTGTTTAGTTTGTTTAGCCAGCGGGTTATTATGGCAGACTCAGTGATGAGGGCACGTTCAGCAATGAAGATTAAGTAGGCGGACTCAGAGATAAGCATGCGCAAAAGTCGTATCTTCCCTCATGTGGCGAGGTGTATCTGGAGCTTCCTTTTAGGCACTGGCCTTCGCAAGGTGGTCGGCTGCTTTGTTACTGGGGTTGTTAGAATGACTTTTCACCCATTGAAAGAAAGTGGGGGCGGTGCAGTATCGCAGCTGGTAAGCTGCCACACAGAAGCAGTCCGCATTTTGGACCTTGGACCAGCCTTTGTTTTCCCAGTCATTCAGATGGATACATCTCTCGGGAGCGGGCGAGGTTTTCTTATTTTTCTTTGCTGTAAGGTGTCGAATTTCCGACTCAATCATGGTGATGTTGTGGAGGGCGTCTTCCGACAGGTCGTCCTTGCTGGTGGCACTGATGGAGTCGAAGTCCCGTTGGAGTGTTCTCAGACAGTTGGTGATCTTTGGGATGTGGGATTTTGCTGCCTGTTGTGCCAGGTTTCTAATGCTTGCTTTGAAGTTGGACCACAGGAGTTGTGGGCTTTGTGCGGAGATCAGGGAGTCTGCTAAAGCAGTCTGAAGGGCTCTGAGACTCTTGTTTGAAGATGTCCTCTAGTAGACAGTCATGTATGAGGCTGAGTGGCCAGGACCAGCTTTTCCTATGTAGGGTAGGTGTGGAGGGGTGTAGTGCACGAGGACCATCTTGTGTTCAGTATTTCCATGGACCAGTCGTAAAGTGACCGCGATAGGAAAGGTTTTGTGTATATTCAGTCCATGCGGGATAGGGATTGGGCATCGCTACTGAATGTGTAGAGGTGAGCCGACGGGTTATCGTGTCGCCACATGTCTTGTACGTTCATGGATTCTCACAGTATACACAAGGTTTCCACTGCTGGAGTGTAGTCAGGGTGCTGGGGGGATCTGTTGATGGGATCTTCAACTATGTTGAAGTCACCGAGCAGAATATCAGGGTGGATTAATCGGACCGCAATGCCAATCAGCAAACCCACCCTTGGCTCTACAGAACTGTGCAGAGTTGCACAGACCCACAGACAGTATGTAGTACTAACTCATATAGTATACAAACCTTGATGCGCACACTCATTCGTTGTTTGCATAGCCAATTCTCATCTTCGACGGAGGTAGCCACGGTACACCTTCTTTATAGATGATTATTGGCTGAGATGCCACACACATACTAGTTCCAGGTGCTATCCTGGCAGGATGAATAGTAGGTGGTAGAGCGTCAAGGTGATGCTTAGTACTCATTGTCCCTGTCAGGCAGCATGATGTAAATCTCCATCTCTTCATTATCTAACACTCCCCAGCTTTCGTGAGATGTCTTCCATCTCTCCCAGCCCCGATCAAGATGCTCTACGGCCTTCTTGAGGGTTGGTTCGACCCCATAACCCCCTGCACATTCACACAGTGCGCATCTACTCCTCACTCTGTACCAGTGACTCCCCATCATACTGGCTATATTTCCCCCTCCTCTTCCACTTCCTCTCTCAGCTTTCCTAGGTCTACAGTACCCTCAAAGTGAGCACCCTTGAGTACGATCCCCAATGACTTTGGCCACAAATGGTGGAAGCCTATGTCATGATGTGCGTACATTGCAGCAAACTCCGTACCCGTGTTGATCATGCCACAGAGACCATTTCTTTCTATCAATGAGCCCTTTGCCCACTATGACAGGTCCACCTGAGCAAATCCGTAAGTGTTCGGACTGCTTGTTAGACATGAAATATGCCATGAATATGTTCATATGGGAGTGAATTGGGTCATAAATAGTATATATTGAGTCTATATCATCATATAGAAATGAATATTGACCTACATATTCATACATGATTCAATAAATTCCAGAAAAATACCAAAAAAAGTGGAAAAATTACCATAAATTACCAAAAAATAGTGTAGTAAATAGGGGGTGGCTGTACACTGGTTGCAACAGGTCCTAACCAGTCTTTACCAGCTGCCAAAATTTCTACCAGACCAGGCAACAGCAACTAGACTGGTCAAAGACTGGTTGCGTGAAGTACGACCAGTCCAGTTGCGATCAGTTGTGGTCCAGTCCTGCAACTGGACTTCGAAACACTAGTTGGAATGTACATAAAGGTCATCATCGTCGGAATCATCATCAGAAACATGCCTCCTTTTATGACATGCTGCAATGTCAATCTGTATGTTCTGCCATGAATGTAGAGTCAGTGGAGGTTGCACACATGACAAATAGAGACATACCATCAGCCCAGAAGCAGGGTACTCATAGGCAAGAGATAATGACTGGATCACCATCTCTTTTAGGACAATGACTTTGAGGGATGGAGTTTCAGAGGCCATGAGTATGTGAAATGGGTGATACAAGTTGGTGTGGCACACCCCCCACATTGCAATTTTAAACATTTATGTGGAAATACTGTTGTCCCAGACTTAGATGGGAAAATAAGTTAAAGAATGCTTGATGGTGCTAACTGGATGTATCCTCTGACTCATGAAGGTGAGCCAATTTTTAGATATAAACATGTTGACTAGGTTGATCAGTGTATTCCCATTTCTATTTCGACAACCCCCATAACCAACAAAACTTTCAACATGCCTGGCACTGATCTCGGTATGCTGTCATCTCCCCCTTATCACCATTATCTAATACTCCTTTTAGCTGCAGTTCTTCTTCTCTTGGAGAACATGACACTCTCGTCTACTGAGGCATCCCGGGTTCGATCAGCAATATACATCAATGCTTCCTTAGCTATGGTGAAGCAGCCCGCTGTTTCAGCCACTCTCATTGACACCCCCCAAAAGCAGCACAGTCTGAGTCTGACATCTTGACTTCCATCGGCACTGAGGCGACTCTCACTAGTGACAATTTCACTGTTGTCACCAAGACTCCTTTCAGCATCAATTTCCCATTGCCAACTTCCCTTTTCCTTTCAACTAGTAATGTGTCTGACTCAGAGTCTTCTAGTCCAGGCCCAGCTATTACTGACGCTCTGCAGGACATGTCTGTGACTAGTACTGTCATCATTGATGATGAGGTTCACTTCCAGAAAACCCACAATGGTTCCAATTTTGATGTTCCAAAGGTGGGTGATGCTGGACCATTCTACTTGGTCATGCAGGGCCATAGAGTTGGTGTGTTCTGCACGTGATATCATAGTATCCACTCAGATCTGGATTTCAAATGATTTACCTCATGTTGCAGGATATAGCTGTTCTTCCTTCAGCCATGTTCTCTCCTTGTAGAATGGCCTCAATGGGATGATTATAGCTATTGAGCTCGGTGAGGCTCAGTGGTTGCTGTAAATAGTAACATATTATCACACGAGTTCCGAGTCTTTCTTGATTGTCATTGATGCATCCGTGTTGTAATAATAGTCTCTTGCCGATCAGTAATGCATCACTACTCAGCTTTAATTTGAGAACTTTGGAATCATGATGCATTGCCGTGTTGTACTTGTAGTCTTTTGCTGATAATTGGGGTGAGGTTCAGGTGTGTTTGATAGTAAAGTTTGCCACATTGACGGCTTTGGAGTAGCTCACATGGGTCTGCCTGGCTGGGCAAGAAGTAAAACCTCATCCAATGCTCGGAGGACGTACACAATCCTATGCTGCATATACTCTAGATTGCTCCACTTAGTCCTATCTCCACCTATATCCAGAAGCTTTGCATGTACTGCGAGCTTGGGCATATATAAGTAACACATGCACTTGTATAGTTGTATGAGTGAGGAGAATAAGAGATAATGCGGATGAGGACTCGAAGCACTGGCATGCAATGTCACTGATGATGAGGTTGAGAAAGTTTGCCAACGAGTTGTTGACCAGTGTCATCAATGCAGACTCCAAGCCTTCTATGGTCGTTAGAATGGGCGCAGGACTTGAACACTTCAATGTCATAACTCACTTGGTATAGTATGCCCAGTGACTATGCAAATGATGTACCATAGAACAGAGAAAATGAGTGGCTTTAAATGCTTGTGTGGCCTTGTGCTTCAATATGACAAAGTGTGGGAAAATTGCTGGAAAAGTGCGAACAAGTCCGGATAAGGCTGTGAGTAAATTACTCATGTCATCCTCTCCTCCAACATGATGCGGCGATACAATCCTCTGCATTGTCCTCTCCTTTGAGGCTATTAAAGCAATATCATAGATGTGGCATGAGTTATTGCATGCAATGTACAAATAACTATGTTACAGTAGTACTGCTGCCTACAAGCTGCCTACAAGTAATAGGTAAACAGTAGTGAATACTAATGCAAGATGAAGTGAACAAGTCCATTGCCAATGGTACTCTGTGTCACCCTGCCCCGAGGAACGGGCAATGGAGCTTATCTGATTGTTCTATATTCTCGAGACTTTTCATCCAGTCTAGTCTGGTTTTTTGACTTTTCCAGCAGGCAACCGAACAAGACTGGTGTAAAATTGATTCCAAATTATGCCAGACTGGACCACAACCAATGGCAACCAGTCTGTAACAGTTGCACAAGACCAGTTTTCCAAAAAAACTGGTTGTGCGATCCTAGCACGTAACTTTTGCACTTGGCGGTAGCTGTGGGAGATATTCGTGTTTTCGAGTGCAACAACAAATTTCGAGTTCATTGATCGATACATCACATGCAATCACATGATATTGGCACCCCGACAATAGTGAATTTATCTAGGGGCTGGGTGGGGCTATATTCTGAGCTATAGATCATGCAGATCAGTGGGATATTGGCTGAGTTATGCTACATCTCAAGCCAAATCAAGTCAAGAAACTAGCAATCTATAGTATTGATTGGAACACACAAATATTTAAATGAGTGGTTAGAAACTAAGGAAAAGACCAAACTGGACCAAAAGTCAGTTTTTTTGGTTTCAGTTCAAATAGTAAACTGATATTGGCATTGGGAAAAACTGAATTGAACCACCAGACTTCTCAACACTCATTTAAATATTTGTG
>JBBPPC010000554.1:0-16070 GCA_038091775.1 Leccinum olivaceopallidum | reverse complement strand
TATCGCCGGTCCTAACTTTCTGGTCGTCTCAGACGTCCGGACATCGTCCCCCTCCTCCTGCATCCCCTCCAAGAGCCCCTTGGACGAACGCCTCGCATACCATGTCATCCCCTTCGACATCTACACAACTGGAGCCCACCGCGAGGGGTTCTTCTTTGCAGGAATCACGGAGAAGTCTTCGACCAAACTCTCGCAGGCAGGAACACGACAACCTTCTCGCCTACTTTCGCGACTTAGCCATTTCCGAGGACTCTTCACTCCTCGGCCTCGTTCCATCCCCCGACGCGCTCCATAACCGACTAGATCTCCCCGATTCAGACCAAAATGGGACTTTCGCCACTGTGGATCCTTGCCCCGACGACCTCGCTCCGGTCGGGATGAGATCCTCCACTCCCGCCACTCCTGAGAACGTCCACCCACCGCCACGCACATCCACTCGCGACCACAGCTACTTCCCCAGAGATTTTTCCAACGAGTCCGACTTCGTTCCGGGAGCCTTTATCCATTCTACGCCTCGGAATCCGAGACCGGCGTTCTCACCGGATCTAGATCCCTATCGTCCGTTGTCACCTTTGTCATCATTAACCCCGTCGCCACCGGTCTCCTCAGCTTCAGAATCCCCTCCTCGACTCTCTTATCTACTCCGCCCTTCGCCAAACTCGTCACCGAACTTTTCCCCTCCGCCTCGTTACGAACAGCTTTTTTCCTCCTCGCACGCTCCCGTTCTCCCCTCGTCATCGTTTCATCTTCCGCCCTCGTCTTCATCTTTCTCTCCGCCGTCGTCCCCTATCGTTCCGCCGCCTCCCGTCCATTTTCCACCATCGTCCGCCCCTGTTCCGAGTCCGCCATCACTTTACTTAGCTCCCCCTTCCAATCCCCTTCCATTACCGTCTTCCCTTCCCGTCCCGTCTTCTTCCAATCCCATTCCACCCCTTCCTATTCCACCTAGAATTATGGCACAAGTCCTTCCGCTCCGGGGCTCCTCCAAGGCCCCGAAGTTCGACGGAACCACCACCCTGCTCCTTAGCTATATCGACGACGTCGAGTCCCTCATCACCGCTGCCAACGTCGCCGACGATGCCCAAAAAATCAAGATCGCAATCCGGTACGCCGACGAGGAGGAGGCGGAAGGATGGCGCCTTCTCCCTGAGGCAACCGCGAATCCCCCGGTCTGGGCCACCTTCGTCCGAGCATTGAAGGAACTGTACCCCGGATGCGAAGACGGATGCCGCTACAGTCTATCGGATCTCCAGTATCTTGTCCACGAGACCCACGGCAAAGTCATGAGGAACCGCGCAGACTTGGGCAAGTATCACCGGAACTTCCTAAAGATGGCGACGCCCTTGGTCGATGCCCGGATGATCTCGGACCTGTCCGTCGATGAATGGTTTTTAGACGGATTCCATCCCGACTTCGCTAAACACGTCCGCTCCAGAGTCCTCAGCACCAACAACACCCTCCATCCCCACGCAGTACTGAAAATCGACGACGTCATGAAGGCGGCGGCTTTCCTGCTTACAGGAGCGTCCCTCATGCCATGTGGGTCCGCTGGCCGTACTCCTTCCGGTGTTCCGCTCCCTGCCTACTCCGCTCCGTCCCAGGTTCCATTCGTCCCTCCCCCTTCCTCTTTTACAGCGCCCAATTCTAGGTCTATCCCCTCTAGCGTCCCATCCCACATTTCTCCCTCTCCACACATCTGGAAAAAAACAATGTGCTATGTAGTACTATGTAGTACAAATACTCCCAAAAGACACCATAGTCTTCCCCTTGGTATGTAGTACTACATAGACTTAGATTCTCGACCACCACTACCATAGCGAGTGTAGCAAAGCATAGAAATTGACTATATAATTCTACTAGTGACTGAGTAGCATTCCATAGTGAGTGTAGTAAACCATATGATTGACGTGTGCTACGAAGCACACCATAGCACTCTGTAGACTGAGCTACAAGGTCTACTACACAACCAACAATACTATAATGGTCCATAGATCTCCGAATCCCACACCTACTACTCCATCTCAACCTCGACATCCGAATACGACTGAATATGATCATCCGACTTTAGCCACCACCCACTCTGCTCTTCCTCCTCCTCGATCTCCTCAGTCACTACACTATCCTCCTCACACTCCTTGATTGCGTCCTTGATGAGATCATCAGAAATGGTGATCACGCCGGCACTTTGAAGTTCACTGTCATCAATACCCGCACTCAACCTGACTCGAATTAGCAAATGTAATCAACCAATTAATTAGTATGTTGTTTGCCTTACTTTCCGTTGTTGAAAGCTTCCTGTAGGATCCTCGGCAAGATGCCTTGCCTCTGCGTCTGCTTGTCGAAGTAGTCGAGGGTCTTGATATGTAGTTTGTAGACACTTTTGTACTCGTCCTCTTTGAAATAGACTGGTTCCCGCTTGCCGGTCGTCCACTCGTCGAGTGCACACTCGATCTATTTTATGTGGTTAGCGAGGCCCATCCGAGACCGACCATCATGTACTACTAGTTACTTACGGCTGTGAGCGTCAGTGCGAATGCTACCCGTGGAAACGGATCATAATACTCTTTCCATTTGATCCCTTCATCCTCTTTCTTCTTGAAAAGGATCTCATTGATGACGAGCTGAATGACGTTGCTCTTATAGATCCCTGTAGGGCGAGGATCAAGTTCCTGGCCCGGGATACGAATCAGTTCATAGTAGACTATATACCGAACGTAGATACTTACGCGGCAAGCAAACGCCGAGTTGTTCTTCAGCTTGGTTACGAGTGTCCGGTTCTTCTCCTTGGTGGCTGTCCCGTCTGCCATATGGAATCCATACGACAAGGCAACAAATTTCTTTGCTGCCGACTTGAATTGCCCACGTAGGTTGGAACCACGTGCAGTGATCTAAAAGAATTCAGCATAGGACCACCGCCCAAATCAACACTTACGATCTTAATTTTGCCTGGATCCAGTTCCACATGCGGTAACTTGTGATAGATGCGGCTCGCATCAAAAACATCCTTCACCCAATCAAGCTCCTCGCAGGGCTCAGGAAACGGGTTGTCGCTCAGCAAAAGAGCATGATAGAATTCGATAGCGGTCCCGATGACCTGACGATCTGGCAGAGGATAATCTCCCATCTTGGGTCGATTCTTCGTGGACATGGTCACCTGTTTGCCCGCATCACGACTAGTAGGCTTAGATTCAACTGCTTCAAGGACAACTTCACCGTCGCCCGCAGCCTCCATCTTGATCCTTTGCGTGACTGTCTCGCCTCCCAACAGATCATCGTCATCATCACTGAGGACGACACGGTGGCACACCCGCTTTCTCTGAGTAAACGGTGGAGTGTCATAGTCTTCTTTGTCACTGTCGTGATCAGCTTTATTGTACCCAACGCCAGTCAATCTGTCATTAATAACCATAGTCAATGCACCGTAATGTTAGCAATCAAATTACTTACTCGGCGCCGGTCTCTTTACTGGCAAACGGAGTAGGTGCACGAACTCGCTTGCGCGCATGCACCTCGTTCAAGGTGAGCGTACCCAGTTTCATTGGTTCGACTGGTTCCGAAATGCGAACACGATGGGTCAACTGTTGATCATTTAGTAGCATGCATATAGACGATGGGTAACACGATACGTACCTGCTGAGCCTTTGATAAAGAGGGTGGCGGTGGAATGTTGCCTTTCCTCGCCACGAGCATCCCTGCCAGTGGGGTGGGAAGACTAGCACGAGCGACAGTACGGGCAAGACCTCCTGCTGCACGGGATTCGAACTAGATAGATTTAATCAATATGCACGCAAAGCATAACTTGAAAGAGGTACTACTTACCGCTTTGTCCGCGACGAACGGCACCTCGGTCGCGATCCGAGTCTGAGCTTCAGACGGTTGGATCCTGAGCGGGTCGACTTGGGCTGCTTTCATAGCTTGATCCCGCTTTCGGATGCGCTCCTCACGTCGTTTGGCTTTCAGCAGCTCATCTCGCTCCTGGTGGGTTTTTTCTTGTTCGCAATCATCTGTATATTGCACCATGATCATGGCAATCACTCAGTACTACGTTGAACGGTAAGTGCAACAGTTGATATACTTACCGCGCATGGCTTGAAACTTCGCCGTTGGACGACGAACACGACCGCCGGCGGACACGCCGCCTGGCTGCATGCCTTGAGACTCCGTGACATTTTTTGGCATAGTAACTTGAATGAGGGAATATAGTAGAAAAAACGAGCGGCAAGAGATAATAGTAAGCAATAAGGAATGTAGAATAAAAGGTGGTTGGTCACCGTGTGGATGGATCAACAATGAGTTCTGCTTAAATACGGCGGCCAACAATAAAGCCACAAATGGGTGACCATCTGGATTGGTCCGCATACCTTGGTCAGATCAGCGTGGCGGTTTGTTCAAGTTGTGCCAAACAGCGTGACCGCAGGGCTGTTTGATGACTCGACGACGGGGACCTGGAGTAGTTTCAGCCCCAAGGTACAAAACATTTTTTGGCCCGGCATGCGGCGTCGCCGACGTGCAGGGTGGCGACCTGGAATGGAGACTTACTAACAAACCGCGAAGTAGGTCCGGGTTCGAGTCTGAACAACGGGATGTGCAGGGTAGCAGCCACAGCCTGGACCTGGTATCCGAGTTTGGAATTTGAGATTGACTCGGAAGTCTGATAGTAGTCATATTAGACGAGCCAGAAAGAAAAAAAAAAGGAATAGAGACTTACCGACTTGGAACGGACCATAATAATTTATTTGAGGGTTAATGGCAACGTCAGAGCAACGGTTACTAGTCAGTCAATTGTTTTTTCCCCGCTACCTGCATCAACAAACCGATGCCAAACCACCGTACGATCCGTCAACGACAACATACCTGCAACTATTGTAGGCATGTCTTTCCAACTGCCGGAGGAGTGCGTCGACACATCGCACATTCATTCTTGTGCCGCAGGCAGTGGGAAACCGAGGCCCAACAAGCACAGCAGTACACTGCCGGAATTCAGGACTTCGATCATGAAATGGAAGACGATTTCAACTTACCGTTCGACGTCGACCGTGACACCGATATGCCAGACAGAGCACCACTGGCAGATGTCCAGCAGTCCAATGACCCGGAGGACGAGCACCAGCACCAGCATGAGCCTGACCACGAGCACCAGCAGGAAGGCCCAGGACACAGCCTCCATTTCCCTCGCTTCGCCCAGGAGTTTTCAGAGAAGAGAGCTGCAGGTATCATTAGTCGTGGGGAGACTCCATTTGAACAGATGAAACGTTACCAGGAAGGATCTGGAGGTGGTGCATACGCTCCGTTTGCTGATGAGGAGGAATGGGAACTTGCGCGGTGGCTCATCAAAAATGTGAACCAACGCGCAACAGAAGAATTTCTAAGGCTTCCTATAGTAAGTTTCTACTCGTATTAAAGGAATTTTTACTAGACCGCTGATGTACCTTTGCAAAGACGAGTAATCGAACGCGGCTATCTTACCGCAGTAACTATACTTTCTTGAAACGTGTGGACAAACTACCCACAGGACCAGGATGGTCCTGTAGGCTAGTTCGTGTCCATGGCGACCTTGGTCCAGTGGATGAAGACGATCCGACGTTGGAGAATATTGAAGATGGCGGAACCGAGGACCTTGAACTGTGGATGCGGGATCCAGTGGACTGCGTTCGGGAGTTAATCGGGAATCCTGCTTTTAACGGAAACCTTGCATACGCACCGGAGAAGGTCTATATAGACCGTGAGGGACGGACCCGCCGGTATGATGAGATGTGGACGGCGGACTGGTGGTGGGAAAGTCAGGTAGGCAAATCATTGTCATTTGATCGGTATACGCACCTGATTATCATTCAGACCCGATTGCCCGATGGTGCTACGATTGCACCAGTCATATTGGCATCCGACAAGACTGAGTTGTCCCGGTTCAGGGGGGACAAATCTGCTTGGCCTGTGTACCTAACGATTGGAAACCTATCAAAAGACGTGCGCCGTGAGCCCTCGAGTCATGCATCTGTGCTGCTGGGCTACCTACCAGTCTCGAAGTTGGCCTCGTTCGAAAACAACTCGGTTGCAGGGTATCGACTCTACCACTATTGCATGAGACTGCTCCTTCAGCCTCTTGTGGAGGCAGGTCGAAACGGCGTGGAGATGGCTTGTGCGGACGGCTACATACGCCATGTCTTCCCGATACTGGCAGCATTCATCGGTGACCACCCAGAACAGTGTCTGGTGGCGTGTTGCGCCGAAAACAGGTGCCCGAAGTGTCTGGTGCCACCTGACCAACGAGGCGAAAACTTTCACTTTCCGCTCCGCAACCAAACACAAACCAAACACACTCTTCACGCGCAGGCCGCCGACGAGTACCCGCCGGAGTTCATTGCTGAGGGCTTACGCCCGGTCTTCTCGCCCTTCTGGGCTGAGCTCCCCCATGCCGACATTTTTCTTTGCATCACATCCGACATCCTCCATCAACTCCATCAAGGAATTATCAAAGACCACTTGAAGCGATGGTGCGCCACACTTGCAGATACAACCGACCTTGACGCACGCTTTCGGGCAATGCCCATCTTCCCAGAGCTACGACACTTCAAGAACGGGATATCAACCATCAAGCAATGGACTGCCGGTGATCACAAGCAGTTAGAACGCGTGTTCACTGCTGCGCTTGTGGGGGCCGTTGTAGAACCACGTGTCCTGCGAGCTGCTCGTTGCCTCATTGACTTTGTCTATCTCGCTCAGTATCACTCGCACACGGACGACACACTTGCGGCTTTACAGAATGCTCTCGACGACTTCCATAACTCAAAGGACGTATTCATTGAGCTCGGGTGTCGAAATCATTTCAACATACCCAAGCTCCATTCGCTCAATCACTATGCTCACACCATTCGTCATCTAGGAAGCCTTGATGGTCTTAATACCGAGGCGTCTGAGCGTCTCCACATTGACTTCGCCAAGAAAGCCTATGCAGCAACCAGCAGAAAGGACTATACGGTCCAAATGACCAGATGGCTCCAACGGCAAGAGGCCGTCATCTGGTTCAGCAACTACCTGGCATGGCGTCATAAATCCGGTATTGTTGACGCGGATTCATCCCTCTCCAGTGATTCGGAGCATGAAAGGCCCGTCCGTGATGTTGTGCATCACCTAGTGGCTCCACCGTCTCGGCGTTCATCTCAACGCTATCGGATCTCTCGGAAGCCCCAATTTCCCAAGAGAACTATCCAATATCTGGAGCAGCAACATGGCGCAGTCTCTTTTCTTGACACACTCAAAGCGTTTGTCGGCACACTACCTCACACGCGGCATTTTTTCGAGCCTAACGCTAACGACCGCTTCGATATTTTTAGTAACTTAGTCCTCTCCATGCCCCCAATGGAGCACGCGACCACCAAGCACTCAAGGATTCGGTGTCATCCTCAACGGTATAATGGTATTCGCAAACCGCCTACACTAGCCAGATATGATACGGTTCTGGTGGAAGTAGATGCCGAGCTACGAGGACAGGGTGGTCTACATGGTAGGTCCTCGCTGTACTAGTAAATGCGGGGTATATTGACTCGGATGTTTGCAGGTCTCCGTGTAGCCGAAGTCCGAGCTATCTTCAAACTACCGTCACATCTCGGGGACTACCCCCATCCACTGGCATATATTCATTGGTTCAAGCCCCTACAATCGTGGGACAACAACGTCAAGATGTTTTGCATCAGCCGTTCAACGAGGCATCGACGCCCAAACGCTGAAGTCATCCCCGTGCACAAAATCATTCAACATTGTCATCTAATCCCCCGGTTCCCACATGGTGCTGTTCATCCTCATTGGGTTCGCGGCCGAGCTCTGGCAGAGGCTCAGCATTTCTACCTCAATCGGCACATCGATTTTCGCACTTTCGAACAACACCGGTTACATGCTCCGCCTTAGGTAGTGCTTATGGTGGGGGCGGGCGGGCGGTGAGTCATTACACTTCATCCAGAAGGAGTCTACCCCTCACCTCCGAGTCCAAGTCACTCGCGAATGACGCCGCGGCTCATCCTCACCGGAAAGCAGCTCGAGGACGGTCGCACTCT
The DNA here is from genome assembly GCA_038091775.1 of Leccinum olivaceopallidum. Classification (NCBI taxonomy): domain Eukaryota; kingdom Fungi; phylum Basidiomycota; class Agaricomycetes; order Boletales; family Boletaceae; genus Leccinum; species Leccinum olivaceopallidum. The sequence continues at coordinate 8,022 of JBBPPC010000554.1, read as the reverse complement.
CTCGACGGGGGGACGGGATGGAGATGGGATGGAGACGAGATGGGGACAAGACGAGATGGCGTGTCAACGCCAGACCCCCGTAGGCTACAGAGACGGACGGAGACGGTGGAAACAGGGTGCGTACCCTCTCTCCCCCTTACCGTCTCTCCCTCACCCACACCCTGCCAGGACTTCTCTTACGCTGCTTGCAACGGCGCCTGGTTTGCACTCTCGCGGCCATCCTTGAGTCGGTCCCCACCACCCTGTGGCTCCGATTCGCTGCTCACGTCCAGCGATCCATTCGATCCGACCTTTATCGTATCGTGTCCAGATTATCCCCACACCATCCACCACTCTGCTGTGTCCCCCTGCCCCCGCACTTTGCAGGCGTCAACGAGCTTTTCATCTTCGTCCGACGTCGCGGACGACACCGCACCCGACTCGAACGATGCCTTTGCCATAGCCAACATACAAAAGAGGAGACACACAGAATCTACACACGCTCATTCCATAGATCCCGCGCCGCATGACCTCCATCAAGTACGCCTCCGAGTACTACCCAGTCCTTCCCCCGTGCTCACCTGTCCCCCACAGGGCCCCTTGACACTCCGCCCTCCTCACCCGACCTACCGACACACAGATGCAAGTCAACATCCCATACCACGACATGGCCATCCTCGGCTACTCCGTCAACCCCTCCGTCGATCCCACCGCACCTGCCATCATTGGCTCCCTCGACTCCGCACGCCAACACGCCTTCGCCACCCTTGACTCCATCCGCACCACCAACGTACAGAAAAAGGAACTCAGGCGCAAACGAAAAGACAAGGGTAGTCCGACATCGTCGACGGCGACGGCGCCTACCTCGGCCCATGGGCCTCCTGGGAGGGCGAGGACCAGGCCGGCTTCCTCGATGGCGTGGAGGAGTAGGAGCCCGGCGACGACAACGATGACGAAGACGACAGCGTGGAGCAGCCTCAGCTCCAGGTGGTTATCCACACCTGGACCGGACACACCCAGGGCGGCGTGTCTGTCATCCGTCTCTTCTCCGACACCGGCCACCTCATGCTCAGTGGATCCATGGACACAAAGATCAAGGCTTGTTCCCTCTTCTCTCCTCGTTCGCTTCTCCTTGACGTCCCACTATACAGCTCTGGGATGTATATACCCATGGAAATTGTCTTCGGACCTTCCATGGCCACGTCCAAGCCGTCAAGGATGTCACCTTTTCAAACGACGGCAAAAAGTTCTTGTCCTGTGGGTATGATCGTCAGATGAAACTATGGGACACCGAGACTGGTCAGTGTCTCAAGCGGTTCAGCAATGGCAAGACCCCCTACGTCATCCGCTTCCACCCCGACAACGACAAGCAGCACGTCTTTCTTGCTGGCATGTCGGACAAAAAGATCATTCAGGTACGTGTGGTGCCAGGCTTGATTCATGTGAAGGAACTCACTCGCGTTCTTAGTACGATATGAATTCGGGCGACATCACCCAAGAGTACGACCAGCACTTGGGACCCGTGAACACGATCACGTTTGTCGATGAAAATCGTCGGTTTGTCACTACCTCGGACGATACAAGTATCCGGGCCTGGGACTATGACATACCCGTCGTAATAAAGTACATCGCAGAACCCCACATGCATTCCATGCCTGCTGTCACGCTACATCCTTCCACTGGCAGTCTGTGTCACATTCCTATCTCCTTGTTTTCTGTCCTATTCACACCCTCATCAGGCTCATGTGAACGCAGAAAAATATTTCACCGCGCAATCACTGGACAACCAAATTCTCGTGTACAGCACCGACAATTTCCGCCAGAACAGAAAGAAAAGGTTCGCGGGTCATTCCGTGGCGGGATATGCCTGCCAGGTAGGATTTTCCCCAGATGGAAAGTGGATCAGTAGCGGCGACAGCGAAGGAAATGTGGTGTTTTCGGACTGTAGGAGTGGTCGAATCAAGTCGCGTCTAAAGGCGCAAAGTGGTCATTGCCCACGAATGGTTGCCACATGAAACCGTAAGTGATATCACGTTACACCCTGGGCATACGGATTGCACTGACCGTTTATATGCAGTCCAAAGTAGTTACGGCTTCGTGGGATGGCTTGATCAAGCTATGGGTGAGTTGTGTTGGGTCGAAGTGGGAACATCAGCTGACGGCCTCATGCAGGACTGAGTATTCTGTACACTCAATACAATGTCTACGTCATGCATGCTACCTCCTCGAAACGTAATGACGAAACCAGTCAAACTGCTCATGTGCACTGTCTCCGTGACATTATCGATGCCGGGCACAGAAGTAACCTGAACCTGCTTAGCTTGGAGTGTTCATCCAATGGAGGCTGCGGATACGGAGGATGGACGATGTGTGCACAGAGTACAGCGGTGATGCACGCAGCACCTCTCCGATTTTTACCCGCTCTGAGTGAGCGGCGTTAGGTGCTACCCAGTGCCTTCACATTGCGGGTTCCCCGCTCTCTGTGGTGTGCATGACGCCCCCACTACCCCAGATACCCCTTCATTGTACTCACTGTCAACATCTTCAGTGTCGTTCATCCCTCGGCCCACCCCTCCTGGTATCGAGGATCTTACGGCCAAGATCGTCTCGGCATCGTCATCCAGGTATGACTCTTATTGTATACTCGCCTTTATCTCAAGTCGCTCACGACATATTTAAGGATCTCATCTAATATTTATTATCAACATCTTCAGTGTCGTTAATCCCTCGGCCCACCCCTCCTGGTATCGAGGATCTTACGGCCAAGATCGTCTCGGCATCGTCATCCAGGTATGGCTCTTATTGTACACTCGCCTTTATCTCAAGTCGCTCATGACATATTTAAGGACCTCATCTATATATTTATTATGCACCAGCTCTGTGGATGCAAAGTATATTCCTGCGGTTGCAGCATGTGTCGTGTACCCGGCATATCTGGAGTCCGTCCCCCTCTCCGGTATGATCTTTTTTTTTTTTGCTCTCTTCATTGACATCCTTCGCACAATCTTCGCAGTTCCCTCCCTCGTATTCTGGTTTGCGAGACTCAGCATGGCGTATGTCGTGTGCCCGGAGTATTCCTGGCGACCTTCTCGACACGCGCAACTGCCTCGGAGTCCCGCCACCGTGCCGTGTAGTGCATCCGAGTCCACACTGACGTAGTGTGGTATCGAGATCTCACGGTCAAGATCGTCTCGGCGTTGTCGTCAACAGGTATTGTCGTATCACACCCTCACCCTTATCTCAAGTCGCTGACCACACATTCAAGATCTGTCTACTCGTTGAACACGAGTGTGATGTCGAGGGTCTCACAACCCGTACCCGGGACCCGCGGGTTTTTCCCCGCACGTTGACGACAACGGCGATGACAACGGCGAACTGTCGACTCAATGACTCGACGACGCCATGGAAGGGAGACGAGGGCGACGACGACTCGGATGACCCCGCCTTTCCTTTGTACCCGTGATGGGTTTTACCAGTGGGTCTCTGCGCTTAGTGCGCGCACTCGACGGCAATGACTTCTCAACGCCAACGCCGACTCGACGACGAGAGCACGACGACGACGACCCGACGATGGTGCGACGCCGATTGAAGACGTGACAACGACAGGGCGATGCCGTCGTGCCACGGCGAGTTAATGAATCACACGTCACATCAACGCCGCGGCGTCGACCACGAACACCGAGAACTCAACAACCGCCACGACTCGATGACACGAGCACCGTCGAACGCACGACGAACAACACGACGTCATGCCACGTCGCGACGTGTCGAGTGACACGACGGCATGCCACATCGCGACGAAGGCGACAGACGAAGACGACGACGCCATCACGCTGCATCGACTGGCTCAACCACACCGACAACAGCCTGAACGTCATTGACGACGGACGACAACGTGGCATCGACAACCACAATCACAACACGACTACAACGGAGCAACAATCGTCGACAGGCGATGCGATGTCGACACCGACGCCCACCTTCCTCATCTCCGAGTCTGACTCCTTCCCACTGTCCCCTCGCGTGCAGAAGCAACCACACAATGTGCACAATTGTGCCCGTTGTGCAGTTGCTCCTGCACGCTGCCGTTATTGTTACGGACAACGACACAACGACACGCCGGTGTTGACCACGAACGCCAACGCCAACGCTGAAGAACGAACGACTTGGATGTGACGGAATGCCACAACGCGACGCCGATGATGCACGGCATGCGTGCAGTACTATCGAAACTTTGGTCACGGTACACGGGTGGGCAAATGCTAACCTGTACTACCTCAGGCTGCTATCTGTGCGGGTCATGTATATGAACCCGTGACAGCCCTACGGGCCCCTACTACCTGTACTCTGGATCAGGGATGACCCGGATGAGACTATATTGCATAGACTTGGTAGGCCCCATAGCACCGGTGTGTCAGGACACCATCTATATGGTACCTGCAGTTCTTAAACTTACTATATGGTGCTACATAGAGGGCTCGTGTCCCATAATTTCTATGGAGTGCTCTGTAGTCTACATAGAAACCAGGTTGCTACTGGGATTTTTTTTTTTTCCAGATGAGCCCCTCTTTCCGTTCGATTTGGCTGAGGCCACCTTCCTCGTCCCGCTCCCCGAGCCTGATCCCGATCCTGATTCCGAGTCCGCGTCCATCCCTCCTTCAGCTCTGATCGCCTGGCGTGCCCGCCAGTTCCAAAAGCGCATCACGGACCTCGAGTCTATCCGCGAGCGAGTTCTCAAGGCTCGTTTCGAGTCGATCAAGCACTTCGAGACCGCCGTCAAGAACCGGATTAAGGACTTCAACTTCAGTCCCGGGAGCCTGGTCCTAGTCCGCAACACTCGCGTCGAGAAGGAGCTCAACCGGAAGACGAAGCCACGGTATCTCGGTCCGATGGTGGTCCTGCGACGGACTACTGGAGGATCGTATGTGCTGGCTGAGTTGGATGGAGCGGTCTCACGGCTCCGCTACGCAGCATTCCGCCTTCTCCCCTACTACGCCCGCTTCCGTTCAGAGGTACCGGTCACGGACCTCACTGGCCTTGACGAAGAAGATTTGGATCGTATGGCAGGAGAAGATGTTGCAGAGCCGGCCGATGAAGACCCCGGTGATTTCGACGATCCGTAACATTCCGTTTCCGTTCTGTTTCTTGTTCTCTTGTCCGTTTCTTGTCACTTCCGCTTCCGCATCTATTCAGTTCCGTTCTCTGTTTCACCCCGGGATTAGAACCGGTGATCGATACTCGTCTCTCTCTCTCTCTTCTCTCTAACAAAAACACCGTCTCCGTATAGCTCTTCACATATCACAAAAACACTCGTACAGAAACTCTCCGACTCGAACAACGATAAAAAGAATCACAGACTCATTCCGTTTCGCTTCCGTGTCTCCCTCCTGTCTCTCCTTCCGCATGTACCCTTCGGACTTCCCTTGCGCCTAGACACCGCACCTTTCTCTAAAAAGAATCAGACTTTTGTTCCGTTCCGCTCTCCGTGTCTCCCTCATGTTGCTTGCTCTCCAATGTACATATTCAGACTTCCCTTGCGTCTAGACACCGCACCATTTTGATCTCGAAAATAGTCCCGTTCCCGATTTCCATTCCGTCAATCAAGGATTCAGCATAAGGCATAGAAGTGAAAGAAGACCGATGAAGACAAGTCGGGGCGGACCCCCGCTCATTGGTTTCATTTCATTTCTTACTACATGTTCAGACTTAGTTGTTTGTCTTTTACCTTTTTCTCAGACGCCGGCTCACGGACTCGGACACGGACTCGGACACGGACACGGACATGGACACCAAATACATTCAAGACGTTTCTACATACGGATCGGAGGCCACTACCCTACTCGACCTCGAGCGCGTCCAGCTTCGCGGTGATGGACTCTACGCGTCCCATGAGCTGGAGCAGCTGAGCCTGCTGCTTCAGCATCTCGGCCCTCATGAGCTGCATGGAGGAGCTGACTTCCAGCAGCTCCCCGCTCAGCACATCCCGCTGCTTCGCGACCGCCGACTTCCCGCCCTTCTTCCGGCTCACGGTGAGGTCGACGACGGATGGCGTCTCCTGCCTCTTGACCGGGCGTGATACTTGCCGCGTCACCTGGCGGGTCTTCTTCTCGCTGGCCGCCGGCTTGGAAACTAGAGACAAATCGTCAGTACGGACCACGCTCGAAGCGTGATGGCTTACCCTTTCCTCGACCCACCAACCTGCTGCACTTCGCCTTGAGCTCAGCGCACCGCTCGCAGGCGCGGCCCGGCTTCCCAGTGCAGATCCAGCCTCCCTTGGCGCACTTCTTGCAGGCTGCCTCCTCGTCCTCGTCGTCCTCGTCGCCTTCATCGTCTCCGTCGTCGGACCCGTCGGGATCGCCGCCCTCCTCGCTCTCATCCATACGCTGCCGCTGCCAAACCGTTAGTCGCGATCACACACACGTCCTCGATCACGCACCTTTCGCTCGCACTGTGCGGTCTTCGTCCCGACACACTTCGGTGCGGGAGGCACGACCACCTCGACCCCGGTGATGCGCCGCTGCACACGGCTACCCTCGACGACCTCCACACCACTTTCGTGGTCGCGCACAGTCGGCGCTGGGGTTGGTACCTGGGTAGAGGCCGCAGGAGGAGGGAGTGCTTGGAACTCCCGCCACCGTCTGCACGTCCGGCCAGCCTCGCGCAGTGCTTCCAGCACCGCGTCCTCCACCTGCGTGTCCCCGCCGAGCTCGTTCGCCTCGTGCATGACATCGAACATGGCTTTCTGCGAAATCGTCAGTACGGCCCCCACAACGACAACGTCGCCACGCACCCTTTTCGTCTCGTAGGCCCCGCACCAATACTCCTGCTCCTCCCTCATCTCCTCTCCGTCGTCCGGCATCGCCTTTACCTCTGCCTCCAGCGTCTCCACCGCTGCCCGGAACGCTCGCTCGGCAGCGGCTCGTTGTGCGGCCTTGGGGTTGGGCTTGTTGAAGCCGGCGTCGAGGGAGTCGAGATCGCTTATCAGCGCCATGGTGGATGGATGATAGATGAAGCGTATGGTGAGGGGAAGGAAGGGAAGGAAGGGAGTGATGAAGAAGAACGGTCTGCACTCCGCTCGTTCCTATAAACGCGGTCCACAAAAAGTCCACAAAAAGTTCCCACGCCCCAGTCGCGTCTCGCCACACCCCACATTCCACAAATTCCCACAGTCCACTCGCGTCACCATTGTCACGGTGCACCGCCACCTCCACACCTCCACATCTCCACACTGACTGAGGACAGTCAGCAGCAAAGTCCCCTGCGGATGTAGAGAGCACAGGCTCTCTGTGTGGGTATACCTCCTATCCCGCCACTTATGAACTCGTCCCGTTGCGTCCCAAGTCCAGTCCGCCTCGTCCCGTCCCTGTCCGTGAGCACGGTAAGTCAGTCCGCCCATCGGACAAACCGGACTCCCGCCGGACTACGCTCGTCCTCTCGTATATACCGCCGGTATCGTTCCCTTCTCATTTCTACTTACTCTTTTTCATCATTCCCACGCACTCTTATCGCTTTCGTCTTGTCACCGTCTAATTCGTAAAGACATTCTTGTTCCGGACTGATTCTCGTGTAGTTAGTAAGCGTCTCGGCTAGTGCCGGGCGCCCTTATATCTGCCTTCGGGCCGTCGAATCTTATCTATCTTCCGTCTCTCGCATAGATCACTCGCGTAAAATACTCGTCTCGCTCGTCCCCGCCGTCGTTGTGATCTCGCCAACGACTTAGTCCGTTCCGTCTCGTCTTCACCTCGTGCCCGTTGGTTGTCGTGACCCGCCGACACCAAAATCTCGTCTCGTCTCGCTCGTATTGCTTTCTTCTCGCTCGTCCTCGCCGCTTTCCGCCTCTCGTCCCCTTCATTCCTGCCCATTCCGCCTCGGACCTACGCCAGTCCGCCCCCTTTTCAGTCCGCTCCGTACCGGACTATCGCCGGTCCTAACTTTCTGGTCGTCTCAGACGTCCGGACATCGTCCCCCTCCTCCTGCATCCCCTCCAAGAGCCCCTTGGACGAACGCCTCGCATACCATGTCATCCCCTTCGACATCTACACA
>JBBPPC010000553.1:0-16072 GCA_038091775.1 Leccinum olivaceopallidum | reverse complement strand
ACTGAGGAATATGAACTCATCCAGAACGGAGATGATGTCCTCTTCATAGGGGAATCACAAACATCATTAGATTTGACTTTAGATTGGGAAAATAGCAATGACACTCTATTTCTTGGTAAGTCACTGAATGGAGAAATTTCTCCTGTCGACTCGAATGGATACCCTATACACGAGGACACGCAAAGGACGCTTCGGGCAAGCAATTTAGAGGCGGAGGCGGATGAGGATGGTGAAGCGGACTCGGTCTCAGCGCCGCTGTTGTCACACGAGCGGGACACTAGCTCGTATCGGCCCGTTTCACGCTCCGTTGCAGAATTGAAACCTTCAAGTTCCTACCGTGAAAAGAATGTTGTGGATAAGGACGGGTTTCCAGACATTCATGGAATGCGACTTTGGTCCACTCCGGACTTTTACTTAGTGTTCCTGATCATAGGAATATGTAAGTACTTATTGTTTCGAGCATTTGAGTGCGGGGACTTACTTTCCTCTTTGTAGGTGGTGGCACTGGCATTATGTGTCAGTGCGTTTGACTCTATCAAGACTGTTTGAACTCATTCTTCCTTGATAGATATAAATAACGTCGGTTCAATCGCGCAAGCACTTTATGCGAAAACACATCCAGTCTACGATGATGTTGAAGCCTCCAAGTGGCAAGCGGCTCAGGTGTCCATCTTGAGTCTAGGAAACTTCTCAGGACGTATTTTGATCGGTGAAACCTGTCTCTCTCCATTTCTATAAGCCTAACCACTTATGGTCCAGGGTTGGTATCTGACTTTGCTCACACTCGTCTTCGCCTTCCACGCACCTATTGTTTTTGCATCGTCTCGTGTTTTTTTATCATATCCCAAGCTGCCGCAATGATGGTCTCCTCCGTCGAGTCGTTGTGGATGGCAACCCTTTTACTGGGGCTCGCATATGGATTTTTGTTCGGAAGCTTACCAACGATTATGATCGAGTGGTTCGGATTGGGTACGTCCAATTTCTGTGTATGAACAAGTTGGTTGAATTTCCATGCTACCAGCACATTTGGCTGAGAACTTGGGCTTTGTCGCGTTCTCGCCTGGCCTCGGGGGCAACCTCTTTTCGCTCATGTTTGGGCTGAATCTGGACAACCACGCGTCAAAGCAAGAGCCGCATTCCTCGCTGGCACCGCGCGTCTTGTCGCTGATCAGCTTAGGGTCGCGCGCTGGACTCCCGTCTGAACATCAGTGCTTCGACGGGAAGGAGTGTTATGTGGGGAGTTTGCGAGTGACGCTCGTCGCGTGCATCGTCTCCCTCGGGCTGAGCTGGTGGGCCGGGATTAGAGATGGGCAGAATGCTAGGGCTAGGAGTGCACGTAGAACATGTGTAATATAATGTTCTCAACTAATGCTCGTCATGTCTTTGATATCCGATGGCAGTAGATCCTACCCACATTGCGGGAGCACGTAGACCTCAGTCGTCCTTGGTAGATGCTTCCCAAATATAGAAGTTTATTCTCACGAATGTTGTGACGACCTTTGTTCGCGATCTAAACATACGGCGAGTTTACTTGCGATGGCCACGAACTCGTCGGAACCTTCACCATCTACGCCAGCTCCGCAAAACCCAGCGAACATCATCACTGCCCTCGGAAATGCCTTCAAGACCCAAAACGGCGAGTCCATCACTGGGGAACGCATCGCCCAGCTGCTCGCGCAGAACATGGGTCAGCTGGGCGAGCTCGCGCGGCAGGGGAAACTGAACCCTCAGCAGATCCAACAGGTGCGCGGCCGGGCGTTTCCTTCGTTAAGCGAGATCACAAGGGGCGATTCGATGATATTAATTTCCCCCTGTCCTTTGTCTCTCCCCCCCCACCCTTTGTCTTTTTTAGCTGAAAGAATACGCTGAGCGGTACCAGCGTCCTGCTACGACCGTCGCGAGCACGCCAGGGACGAGCATGCCGGGAACTTCCGGGACAAAGGTAAGTCCTAATCTTCGTTGACGACCGCCACGCCGTCTACGGGTTATAAAAGCCAACGTTGGCGTGGTTTGACTCTCATTGTTTCCCCTGACAGACCACAGTAACGACTGCTACCCCTACTCCTACGACCAGCACCAGCACTAGCACCACTACAGCTTCTTCGACTGCGACAGGGACTACGTCCTCTGCATTCAAGAACGGATCGCCGGCGCCGGTGCTTACATCTACTCCTGGAGACGGCTACCCGATTAGCCAGACGCTCAACTCGACCAATCCGGGGCCAGTGACGTGGGCGACGGCACAGCAGGGACGGGCGACGCTCACGGGTGGCATGACGGCGGGTCGGATGTCTGGTTAGTGTCATCAGTGTCATTGTTTTTCGCGCGCTGGCGATCAGGGAACTGACGGATCACAGGGACACCGTCACAGATCGCAAGAGGTGACGAGGTGACGTCGCTCGCGCTGGACGAGGGACGGGTAAGGAAGAGGAACACGCCGGCCGATCAGAGTATGCGGCGGTCGATACAAGACCTCGTGACGAGCATCGATCCGAACGTGCGGATCGAACCCGAAGTCGAGGACGTACGCCACTTCTTTCTTTTTATCTTTATTGGATCTGGCTAACCTCGAGGCGGGACGTTGGCAGTTGTTGTTGCAGATTGCAGACGAGTTCATTGATTCGGTGACGAATTTCGGGTGTAGACTCGCCAAGCACCGTGGGGGGGATACGCTCGAGGTCAAGGACTTGCAACTCCATTTAGGTAGTCTCATTGATGCTCTCGAATCGGGCACCGCTCACGCCGTGGATGCAGAACGAAATCACAACATTCGTATTCCTGGGTTCGCCTCGGACGACACGCGCATATCGTTGTCGCAAGCGGCGGTGACTCCCGCAGTGCCTGCGCCGACCACGAAAAAGGCGGCTCAGGGGACGACCATGACCCTCCGGAGCCAGCGGCTCGCCCAAGTGCAACAAGCCAAACGGGAGGCTAAATTGATCTGAACAGTTTCATGATACGGTCGACTCTAACACATACCTGTCGGGACAACTCAAAAGGTATGGGTTACCGGAGACCATGGGGCGTCAAAAAGCAGTCCGGAAATCCAGAAATTTATGGCTTTTGAGGGAGTATGCGTTCCCCGGTGTGTTATGAAGGTGTTGACTATAGACCCGTTTTTTATCCACCCATTTAATTCTCGCTGTAATCACATGCTGTACCCTTTATCCTTGCAATATCACGGTATCGTTAGATAATACGTTCGGGGGGAATGGGTATGGTCAGAGCATTACTTATCAAGCCTTGCGAACGCGTGATTCTACTGTATATCTATTATATTTAGCACCGGCGCTGCATGCCTGCGTGTGCACCCACGTGCGTTTTCTTCCGTTCCAGCTCCGAGCTGTGCTCTCCTCACGTCCGAAGGTTCCGAATCTACTTCTAGATTCTATGTAAATAGCCTGAGAATAAATCATTACCTGCGCGCAGCGACAGGCATACGATACACAGCCATGTTCACGAAGCGAGTGCACAGGGAATCCCGTCCCGAAATGACGCTATAGCAGCGCGGTGCTGGCTGATGGCGAGCACGATAAAGGCATGCCATATGGCATGCGAGCCACCGCCACACCAGTCAAGCCAATGAGAGAAGCGCTTAGAAAGGAAGCGTTCTGGTATATGGGTCACGTAGAACACGAGGCCGATCAGATAAGAGATCAGAGAAGGCCAGATGGGGTCTAGATTCACACGAACGGTTAGCGACGTCGATCAAAAGAAAGAGGGGGACTAACGGATGAACATGATCATCTGTCGTAGGGAGTGGAGGTATGCCAACACGGCAAGGGGTGCGATGGCCGTGAAAGCCATACAGAGGAAGAAGCCGACGCGCGCGACCTAGCTAAACGTCGGCATACTGTGTGGGCCACGGAGATAGGGAAGAGTACCTTGTATTCTGGTTCATTGAACCACTTGAGGAAGGGAAACACGTTGCCAGCAGCGCCCATGAGGAAGCAGCAACCGAGGAAGAATCTCCCCAGATATGGGTGACACTGGAAGCCATAGTGTATGACAGTGCCGACGCTGGCGCTGATGAGCCTGTCGAACCGAGTTAGCGATTAGTAAAGGAGAGGGAAAAGCAGGCTTACCATCCGATCCCGACATAGTCAATCCTGGCACAGAGGTCCATGCCGTCATGGTGGGCGCACCCAGACATGGTGTGCCATATCACGCTAGAGGTCAAACAAGTGAGGGCAAATGCGATGAACGTGGTCTCTGGGACGTCTAGAGGGGGGGACGAGCTAAATATGGGAATACAGCTGCTGAGCCAGAAGACGAGGGGGATGAGATGGGTATGGATGTTTACTGGACACTTGTCAACAGAGCGCAAGCGAAGAAGAGTGAAGGGTCCGACGCACGTGTTTCGTTGTGCCAAGCAAACAAGGAGAGGATGATGAGCGGCCACTTGTCTAGCGGAATGAACCTAAAAGAGGAGTCATAAGCAAAACACGAGGAACGTGCATGGGATGAACATACCGGTATCCTCTGTGCACAAAAGGGTTACTGCGCCACTGAGGGGGGAGGTCGACGTAGTGAATGAGCTTTGAGCCTCGGAGGGACTGTTTGATGGCGCGAGCGATGTCACGGGCCATGTCGCCTGCCTCTGAGACGTCATCGGACAATTCGGATGCGAGTTCGGAAGACATGATGGATTCGAAAAGACCCGACAGACGTGAACTCCCCGGAAAAGCAGGGCGGTCTGTCGAGAGGACGTCTACAGACCGTAAGTGTGCATGCAGGGACTGGAGCCGAGCGTATAGGGTTGAGATGTGGTTGTCTGAGAAGCGGGAGCACATGTCTTCCATGACGGAGGTGACGTCCGCCAGGGAATGGGAGAGGTGAGTGCGAACGGTTCCGAGGGAGGGCACGTCGGGGAGGTCAGGGAGGTGTGAGCAGACGTCGGATCGGATGCTGCGAAGCATCTCGAGAGCGTCTCTTGCCCATGTGTGCACGTCCTGCACGGGTGAGTCAATCTTGGCGAGGCGAGTCTCAACGTCCTCGAGGCATGAGAGGAGGAGAATTCTGAGTTCAGCGAGGGACTGGTCGAGCGGGTCGAGCGTGTGAGGGAGAGCGTGACGAAGTCGAATAGAGGAAGTCATGGAAGCAAGAGAGAGAGAGAGGTTATGTAATACACCAAGGTATGTCCTCGACCATCCTCGTCGCCGGTCTCGGCAACTTTCCCTTTCCAAACACAAGACATAGGTCAGCTGCATCTTCTATTCTTACCGCCATCACCACACCAACTTTTCACAGCGTCGGTCATCTCATCGTCGATGCCCTCGCCGCCCGATTCCGTATCCGCATATCTCCCAACAACACCCTCGACGGTCACGCCGGTCATTCGCGCGTCGTCCTCGGCGACTCCTCGGTCGACATCACCCTCTTCAAGCCAAGTAAGTTCACCTCTTCTCTTTTCCAACCCTACTCATACCCCCCAGAACCCCTCTTGAACATCACTGGACCATCCGTCGCTGCCGCCCTCCGGCGGACCGCCCGCGTTCCGAGCTCACTGATCGTCATCCACGACTCCCTCCAACACAAACCCATGTCCCTCTCCGTCAAATTTGGCGGCTCCGCCAACGGACACAACGGCGTCAAGAGCGTCATCCGCGCCCTCGGTGATAATCCCAATTTTCACCGCTTCCGCATCGGCATCGGCCGCGATGGCGACGCCGCGTCTTACGTGCTCGGCAGACTCTCTCCAGAGGAGATCACATACTGGGACTTTGGTGCCGGCCTCGACCTCATCTGCGAAAAACTAGCCACCATCGCTCTCAAGCCACCAGTCTGATCGTCGCCGTCCATTATTCATAGATACGTAATACCGTCAAGATAACATCCACAACACTAAAACGCTACAGACGGACCACATACACGACTCTAACAGTCACCTACAAAGATATTACCGACAGCAACATATATATAAAATACTTAGAACGTGATATTGACGATACCAGGGGTCGCAGACTCAGACCGCACCGCGAATTTATGTCTAGCAGCTCGTCAGCCGAGGTTCGTTTGCTGTGAAACTAACGGGAGTATTACCCTTTAGCAAAGGCAACGACAGCCTCCTTTACGGATTTTGGGTTTCCCTTGAGGGGTTTCGACTTGTTGATAAAAAATCGGACGGTCATTGGTTCTGCATCGTCCCGTGCCAACAGCATATTCATGACGGCCGACGCAAGCAGAGACTGAACTTCCGACACCGATTTACCCGTCAGGATAACTTCTTTTATCGCGGGATCCGACGGTGGTCCTAGCGCCTGATCAGCAGTCCATCCTCAATAATGAAAGATACAACGAATTACCAGAGAATTTCTTCTTCTTTAACCTTTCCGTGACCATGCTCAACGTCTTTTCCGAGTCCTCGAGATCCGACTCGAGCGCTTTCGCAAGGTTGCCATCAGGGTCGTCCTCCCCTTGCAATTGTTTCTGCAGTTTTTTGAGCGATCCTTCGAGATCTTGAGCCTGCTTCGACAAAAACACGAGTCGTTTCTCCTCTACAACCTTTTGTTCCTCGGTTAATTCAGTCGGCTCTGCATCCTGCATCACGGAGTCATCCTTTGTAGGAGCCTCTCCAGCAACGAAACCTTCGGGAACATCGAATTCGCTGAACGGAGGCGGCGGCGACCTGGTCGGAGAGGGCAAGTCGAACGCAGATGCCGGATACCTGCTATCGTTTCCCAAGGTCGAGTCAGCTAGCCTGATTTGCGCCTTCTCCGGCTCCCGTGGACTCGTGGCAAACAAGAGTGGAGGCGTGTCAGCGTCTCCGAGTTGCGACAATATGCTAGCAGGGGGGTCAACCTGCGCCGGTGTGGTAGTCATTGGAGGCTCCGTACTCCTGCCCTGGCTGACTGACTCCCCTGTGGGGTCTTTAGGTGGAACTGTGGGCGCACTGACGTCGATAGATTGCCTGAGCCTGGATCCCGACCGTGAAGCGGCACGCGAAGTCGTCTGGCTTTTTGTCGACTGCAGTGGAAACGGCGCGAGCGACCTGGGGTCCGCGCCAATCTCAGAGGTAGCCTTGTCCGGCCGAGAACGAAACGGGTCGCGATATGCACTCCGACACTGGGGTTGGTCGTACACACCGCCGATCACCGAGGCGGCGCGCGATTCGGGGAGGGGCATTTGGTCTGGAGGTTGCGATGCTTTGTTTTCATGGTCGACGTCAGGAATACTGCTGACCGCGGGGGGTGGATCTATGATAGGCTCCATACCATGCACAGGGCCGGTCTGTTGAGGCTTGCTCTGACTGACTGGCTCCTCCGCAGACTCTGTAGGAGCATCGACCTCAGCAAGCTGCCTGAGCCTGGATCCCACCCGTGAAGCGGCACGCGAAGTCGTTTGACTTTTTGTCGACAGCATAGCGATCGGTGCGATCGAATTGGGGTCCACGCCAATCTCAGTGGTAGCCCTGTCCAGGCGAGAACGAGACGTGTCGCGTGTCCGAGACTGGGGTTGGTCGTACACACCACCGATCACCGAGGCAGCGCGCGATTCGGGGAGGCGAATTTGGTCTGGAGGTTGCGATGCTTTGTTGCCATGGTCGACATCAGAGATACTGCTGACCACAGGGGGTGGATCGATGATAGGCTCCATACTATGCACAGGGCCGGTCTGTTGAGGCTTGTTCTGACTGACTGGCTCCACCGTAGACTCTGTAGGAGCATCGACCTCAACAGATTGCTTGAGTTTGGATCCCACCCGTGAAGCGGCACGCGAAGTCGTCTGGCTTATTGTCGACTGCATAGCAAACGGCGCGAGCGTTTGGGGGTCTACGCCAATCTCAGAGGTAGCCTTGTCCAAGCGAGAACGAGACGTGTCGCGCGTTCGGGACTGGGGTTGGTCGTACGCACCGCCGATCACTGAGGCGGCGCGTGATTCGGGGAGGCGAATTTGGTCTGGAGGTTGCGATGCTTTGTTGCCATGGTCGACGTCAGAGATACTGCTGACCGCGGGGGGTGAGACAGTGATAGGCTCCATACTATGCACAAGGCCGGTCCGCTGAGGCTTGTCCAGACTGACTGGCTCCCCCGCAGGCTCTTTAGGAGCATTGACCTCAACAGACTGCTTGAGCCTGGATCCCACCTGTGAAGAGGCACGCGAAGTCGCTTGACTTCTTGTCGACTGCATAGCAAACGGCGCGAGCGACTTCGGGTCTACGCCAATCTCAGTGGTAGCCTTGTCCAAGCGAGAACGAGACGTGTCGCGCGTTCGAGACTGGGGTTGGTCGTACACACCGCCGATCACCGAGGCGGCGCGCGATTCGGGGAGGGAAATTTGGTCTGGAGGCCGCGATTTTTGGTTGCCATGGTCGACGTCGGGGATATCGGGGATACTGTCGACCGCGGGGGGTGGGATGACCATAGATATGGGTCGTGATGGGGTGGGTGGGTAGGGCTCGGAAGTCGATTTGGGGTCGGGTTGGAATGCAGCGACTGGTTCGTTCGCCTGTGTACCCGGGTCCGGGGGGCGGTCAATGTCCACCCAATCATCGGGTATGGTAGGTGGATTATGGCGTGATACATCCTCGATGGGTTCGACTGACATCGACGCGGCAGCAGCCGCGACGATGGTAGCCGCCTCAACGACCGTTTCCCGCACTACGGATTCGCTTTTTTGGGTTTGGGTCTGCATGATTGTGGTCTTCTGGACGGTGGTACTTCGTGTCCGTGACGTGGAAAGATGGGTGGCGTCAGTGCGCCCGTAGGTTGCGAGTTCTTGAGAGGGTATAAGGGACGGCGAGGGTCCTGGATGAGTAACGACGTCTTCAACGCGGAGACGGAGGCTGGAAACGTCCGTGCCCGTCTCTGACCAACCTGAGACGTTGGGAAATGTTCCCGGGGGAGTCCGTCCAGGCCTGCGTGCAGGGCTGGTTGCAGGTGCTGGCGACGGAACTGGCGAGCGCGAAGGGGCAGCTCTATCGCTCCGTATCGAGCTCGATGCCTGCGACGACGACGATGCCGCCGTACGCGACCGATTGAACAGCCGCATGCTAGGTAGGTCGTTCTTGATACGTATGCGCGGGACGGCACGCTCCACGCGACGAACGTCCTTGCGCACCTGGCGATATAGCCTGCGGAGACCCGAGTCGCGCCATAGGTTGGGAGCGACGTCGGCGAGGAGCATGCCGACGAGGGACCAGAGCACGACGAGTGCGAGGCGCGAGAGGGACTGGGTGAAGAGGAAGTCGACGAATATGCGAAATCCGAACCCGAGATAAGGGTCGAAGGAGCGGGGTATGCGTCGTATGAAGTGATTGAGGACGACGCCTTCCCACATGCCGACGAGGACGCCTGGTAGGAGTCAGATGGGTCGGACGAGGAAGGGGAAGTGAGAACACACCGCTGACTCGGTCGTCATTGTCCGTCAAGGCGTCGAGGAGGATGCGCAAGCCGAGGCCTACACCGATTGCGAGTAGGCTTTCCATGGATGTTACCTTTGATATGACATGTCTGGTGTGTGAGTAGCAAGAGGAGGACAGGGAGTAGACGGATGCCAGCGTGGAAAGTTATTTTGAACTGTCGGGGTTGCGATCAAACAAGCGTGGTACAAACAATCGCTCTTTTTTTGGTTCATCTTCATAAAAATATAAATAAGATGTAATAACGTAGTACAGTGATCTGATGGATATTACAAGGTACGATACAAGTAGATTAGTTGCTTGCTTTCAAGAGAAGAAGCCCCAGAGTGCAAGTCCGGTGAGTGACATGACCACAGCAAGCACTCTCACTTCCTCGCCAGCGTTACTCTTCTCGAGTACTAGCCCAAGCCCACACCGTCTCCTTACTCGCGGGCGCAAATCAAGGGAATATTGTTTCTTGACCTTCACGGGGGCTTTTCGCGACGCGTTGCTGAACGAGAGAATCGATGTCACAGGTGATGGATCCAATGAGGACAGCAGCGAGGTAGGGCTGCGACGCTCTGTACACGCCACAGACATAGGTAAATCATACTCGTCTGTCCGGACGACGTAGTTCCCGGTCTCGATATATGGATGACCGGGATCACCAGTGGTTCGACCTATTTTCAAGTCGAAATGAAGCGGGATGTCGGGCGGAATAAATGTAATCGAGAAAGCGTGCAATCGCGGAAGCGTATGTGCGATTGTAGCAGCGCACACAGTGAGGGGACTTTCATGCTGAGAGCGAACGAGAGTCACTCGAAGATGTTGCAAACGTGGAAGGGAGCGGACTGCTTTGGCGAGCGTGTCCTGGGAAAACAGGTGAGTGGCGACATGATACAAAAGGATGGCACCAACGTACAACCGTGAGCGAGGACTTGCGCGTGCATACGATCTCGAGTTTGGTGAGACCAGGGCAGGCGTGTGCAATGGAGCGAACCAGGCTCCCGCCTTCATAGGCAGACTGAAAGACGAAGCAGACACGCAATTCGCTCAAGGATTTGAGACCCCTGAGCACGCTGGCCAGTAGCGAAGGAGCGACGTCGCGGATGACAAGCGGTTCGTCGAGTGCAACACTGCTGATTTGGTGGTGGATGGGTGCCAGTGCTTGCAAATGTTCAATGGCACCGCTAAAGTGGGTGAGCTCTGGAAGCGAGCCCGGTTCCAGTGACGTCAGATGTGCGGGGCTGAGTGCTGCACGCGATATCCGAAGGGAACGCAGTTGTGGGTGTGCTTCAAGAAATGCGACGAATGGAGGCTTGACGCCGGGGCGGGGATTCCAGTCGAGTAAGATGTCACCCAGAGAAAGGGTGTGCAGCTTGGGCCAGTGTGCGTAACACAGGGGATGGACTGTCTGTGTGGAGATGAACGGTGCTCCGGTTATGTGCAATTCCTCCAAGTCCGGGGATCGACGAATGAGCATGTCCCATAAACGAGGCTCTGCGGGGAATTCTGTGTGCGATGAGACATGTGCACGTTCCATGGACATGGATATCTGTCACCTTGGAGATCGGCATCTGCGAACCGTTCGTAAAAGCCTCGCTTCACGTTGAGGGTGAAGCCGCGGAGACTCTTGAATTGGAAAACCTAAGCCCATAGTAAGCGTCGGAAGTTTACACACAAAATCCATGGAACAAACATGGCTGTGAGTTTCTGGAAGTTCCGCGCCATACGAGATGCCGATGGTCTTAAGCCGCGGACAGCTGATTTAGAGCATGAATGTATGATCACATGGACGACGGAGCATGGCTCACGAGTTTCGCAATACAAACCACAGATCATCACGCTGTGGAACTTGGTCGGCATCCCAGATGAAGGTGTGGAGTGCATCGAGGGTATGTGCAAGACGTTGGACGAGCGAGGAAACGACGTAACCAATCGAGCTTTCCCCGGGAGGTGTGGAGAAACGGACAAGAAGCTTCTGTACGTGGCGGGCGATATCAGGACGATTGTTGAGCATCGTCAAGGTCGCAAGACATTGCTCGATGTTGAGCAGCTGGACGTCCGAGTATATTGTAGGGCAGAGTCCAGTATAAAGGTGCTTGCTCTGGAGCGGGGTATCAGTGGCAAGTACGGATCATCGGGAAGAGACTGACCGAGAGTGCAAGTCGGACGACGTCGGTCTTGAGCTCGAGGAATCCCGCGAGTTCGTGGAGGAGATCAAAAGGGAGGGTCGAGAGTGACATGGTTTGAGGAAACAAACTGCGGGAGATCCGGGAGGCTCAAATATCGACCTATAATATTTGTCAGCATACTCTATGCCGGCAACTTGATCCAGGTCCACGGCCTCCGCTCGGCCCTTGTCGGCTAGCCCCAACTCACCACAGCCCCCATGCCGGGATCGACCTCGACCCCTTCCCACAAACTTCGTGCCTGGCTAAATTGCTGGATACATTGAGGTACAGTATTACTCCAACTTGGGACTGTGGTAGCCTCCTGGCCCTACACCTGGATCAGTGCAGTTTGGTTGCGAAGAGGTCGGGATGATACCTGACTTCTCAAACCCTGACCGGTGAAGGCCGATCATTTCATTGAAGCTGTCAAAGTCAAACAAAACAACGAATCCCCCCTGCAAGCGGGCGAATGGCTCGGTGCTACGATTTGTACCTTGTCGCCCGGAATAACGCATGGTTTCTGGACAGCTGACTCATCGGTTGACTGCCATAGGCAGTGCCAGTCCTGCTCTGCTGTCAGGGACAGTCGCGGTTGATGCGCTGGTACTACGTAACTTTGGTTCACGCTTCCATCACTTGGTGATTATGAGAAGTTTCATTGGTATGCATGAGGCGTTCAGTGTTGCTTCCAAGCTTCAATGTTTCATCCCCATCGGCGAAACGGGGGCCAAAGCTGTTTTCGATACCAACTTTAGCCCTCGAATTAGAAGAGCCGCAGCATTTTTGAGCAAGTAAATCTGTCCTGTGCTGTGAACTGACGGCCGCCGTGAACCACGATCACTATGATACAGGTATACGTTGGTTGACGAGTCAATTATTTGTCAATCACCGTCAAGCACGTCAGTGCCAAGGTCATCATGGCGACTGTTTCGTACCCTCTCTTTTGTCTGTCGACGCGGCGGCGTACTTTTCGCCGCAATGTCCGCCCGTGTCACGGATCGGTTCACCCCCTACTTACCAGCGCATTGTATCCCTGGATCATGGAACCTTTATCTAAACGATGGTTGGCTTGGCCCTCGCACGCGATGTGTTGTTTTTGGGTATGCGATTTTTCCCTACCTCGATAGGTTTCCTTGAGGCAAAGTTTGTATCGTGACTGTGGCATTAATATTGTTATATTTTCCGAGCATCGCTGCATGACCCATTTGCCTGGGCAAGTTGGTCAACAAGCCATTTATTGATAGAAGTGACCAATCAATCAAAGATATCAGGAACTGAGTGATGAATCAGATGCTGGCAACAAGAAGCTTTTTCTTGCCATATCCTGAGCCTGCTGCCTACCGTATCTGACGTGACCATGCGGAACAAACGATGGGCGCCACAATATTATACTCCAAGGACTCGTCTTCTATTTTCAAGTCACCATCTTCTATTTTCAAGTCACATTTCCGTTGGCGAGATCACCGTCGCCTCAGCTCGATAAAGCTACACGATTGAGCATGCGCCGTCGATTAAATGCCGAGAAGACCACAATCTATTCCAGGCTTTGGAGGGTCTAGACCGCCATCCGACTTCGTACGAGCGCCAAATTTGGGACGTGCGTGAGATGGTTCACAGGGAATTTACGGATGTCAGGGTGAAATCGGAGGAGATGAAGGCTGGTGGAGGGAATGATATGGTCACGGCGACAACAAATACGTAGTATCTTACGCTCAACGATAACGGAAGGTACATTCGATCGCAACCAGGTTCCTTACAGGAAATAGGTTTGGCTGAGAACGCCGACTTGCTGACTCAACAAAGCTGTGTGGAAAAAGCTTTCTCTTTCCGTCGACCCTGGAGTGGAGGATATAGTGGTACATCCGGTAGAACAGCATCGATGGACTGACTGCGTTTTTTTTTCGTAGCGTTCCAGACGAGGTAATCGTCCTCGGTCGAAAAATCCTGACTCCATGCTCGCGCGTCCCCGTGGACAAGGGGCCAGCATTCTCTGCCGAGGACAATGGCCTCTTCGAGCTCCGTAACGTTCGAGTCTGTAGCTGGTGGTAACGATCCCTGATTCCGATCGATCGCGCCGTCTACAGATTTTTTTCCACTGCTATCCAGCATCTTTTCAGCTCGTCTCTACGCTCTGGACAAGTAGATCTGGACAACGATGGACCTCCCGGTTCCCAGTGCTCGCCCTGCACAGCGCTTTTCCGTTCCGTACAAGGTACTAAAGATCTGGAAGCACGTCAGACCTCGCTGATACCATCATATTCTTTGGAAACTTCAGGCGCACCCAGGCTGATGATGAGTCCCCTCAACTTTTTTGCTTATCATTGTGGTAGGTACAGATAGCTCGGATGAAGTTGTACCTGACGGAGAAGCACTTGCTCCCCCGCAGGTCGTTCAGCCATCTCGGGCAGCCATGAGCTTAGGACGTCCGTCATCAATCATACAAAGGTAGAGGGACAAGGGCAGGGGCCAGTCTGAATATTTGCTCAGGGAATCCTGTTCCATTCGCTTTTCATTCCTACTTCCTCCTATTCCGACATGTCCCGACATCGTGGGAAACGCCATGGACGGCGTCATTCCGAGTCGGAAAAGGGGGAATAGGAGGTGCGGCGACCGCCATCAACCACGACTACGGACTCGACAACGACTCGGCTATTACTCAAGAAACGCCCAAAGGCAAACTATACAGTAAGCATTTTCTTACAACAACAATTCCGATCCTTAACGGCGCCACTCTCTAGAAAGCAGCAACCCTACCATGACTCAGATGTGCTTTGTCGTTCGACCGACATCATGTGCATACCTTATCGAAGAGAGAAAGAAGCTCAACGGCCGTACCGGTTAGTCGTCGTCCACTCTTCATTGACTTGTCACTGACTCGGATGCATGTATGCATGCTCTAAGATCCGGTCCAGGTGATAGAGAATTTCGATCAACGGTTGACAATACTCGAAGAACGGATACAGGAAGAGACGGCGAGATTCTGGGAAGAGATAGTGAGATCCCGGGAAGAGATAGTGAGATTCCGGGAAGATGTGGCGCAATTATACGAAGAGACGCGGCATCTGAGAGTCTGAGAGCAGAACTTGACTTGGTCCGTATCGTTATTCAGTGGTCCACTTTATCATTCATCACGCCCATCACAGTCAACACCGCACGGGACAAGGTCGCTCGAGTGCTCGGATTCACCGGATGGGACGATTTCAGGTCGTCATCAGCCGTATGGAACGAAGGGTCGCGCTCGTGCATCGCCAGAGTCTTCAAGAGCCAGTTAGACATCATCCCTAACATTCGTGCGCTTTCTGTGGACGCCGTCTCTTATTTATGTTTCATGCAAGATGAATACATAGCTGGCAACAGGATGGCGCAGCAAGCGAACCGAAAGGCCATTCGCGAATTCGTGGTCATCTAGGAATGCTTTATGAATTTACTTTTGGAGTTTCGGTGGAAGATGTCACTTCCGAGGCTGCATTGTGATGTGATCACGGGCTTTTATTGTATCATTAATATCTACCTGTAACTACACCCGAGCTCCAATGGTTTTCTCATTCACACCAGCGGATGAAAATCAACGTATACTTCACAAACAACGTGCAAGCGCACGCTCGTCGCCATGGCCGAGACGACCTGGTGTTCTACACAAGAAAGTACATCACCTACAGTCGACTGGGGGCACATGGCGAAGAAGAAAAAATGACGACTACAACAAGGCGTACATGCAATAAAAAACAATAAACATCCGGCTGAAATGACTGTAAAGGGTTTGTTTTCTACGTACTTGAGTTGCGCGAACTGTTATCACTGGAGTAGCTGAAAAAGAAACAAAGAACGACATGCGAAAACGAGAGCTGGGGCGGTTGCTGCGAGTAACGAAAGTGCCAGGAATAATAGACTTGAACGGTACCAATGCATTTATGACAGGCGGCGATTCGGGGGACAGTGTATTGCATTTTTGAGGGGTCTGCAGACAACCGGCGACAGGCCGGTCAACGAATTACACGAAACCTGAGCACCAGATTAGACGCATGTGCACAAAATGTACAATGTCTACCGCACCTACAATGTGTGACGGGGTATCTACCCCTTGGAGGACGACGCAGTCATGGCCGATTTCCTTTTCGCCTCCGAACTCTTGCGACTACCGAGGACCGAAGCGATAGTGTTCATGGAGATCCTGCTCGTCGGAACTTTCTCGCTCGCACATGTCGTATACGTCGACACGCCCGACCTGTTGCTAACCGAAGCAGACATGATGGACTGGATGGTCGTACCCGTGCTCCACCTCGAAGTTTGCTGTATGTGGGCTGGCTGAGGAGGCGTCACCGTCGGCACCGGTGTAGGTGCATTTGGGCTGTCACCCTCTTCACTGGCAGCCTCGTTGAGGGACTGCAACAAGAGCTGCGCGAGCCGCGCTTCGTCTCCAAATCCTCTGTCTCGTTCTACGCCGTCTACTTCCGTCCCTCGAGTCTCTGGGACGGGCAACAACGTACGAGAGGAACTTTGATGCGCGAGACGCTTCTTTCCGTTTCCACGGGTTGCCTTTCCTTTGCGTCGCCCTCCT
>JBBPPC010000552.1:0-16077 GCA_038091775.1 Leccinum olivaceopallidum | reverse complement strand
GGGAAGAATCGTCTAGCTTGGGCAGTCGACGAACGTGGACCGATCGCAGTCAGGTCAGCACCGCTGGCAACCGGAGATTCTGATCGTGCGTTGTGGTCTTCGTCTTGGGCAAGTGGACGTGTCGAATTGCGCCGTGAAGCCGTGACTGTTCCGCCCAGGATGGCGGATCGAGGTTGTCTCGTTTCACTCGACTGTTAAGCTTATCCACGCGCGTAGAAATCAAGTCCGGAAGCCATTATACGCTTTCGCCTACTCGATCCGAGCTGCGTGCATACAAAATTTACAAGAGCCAATGGCGACCGTTCAAATAGTGCCCGATGGAGCCGTACAACCACCTTCAAAGACCCAAGGGCTGTCGGTCCCCTCGCAAAACTTGTCTTGGCCGAGGGCTGTATTACCGGTGCAAATAGAGGACGAGTCAGCCGACAGAACGGGGTACTTGGGATCAAAGTCAATACAGCTGCCTCCTTAATGGCGTGTGCACTTACCCCATCAGGAAATTGCCATATGCACGCCGCAGGTCCTTCTGACGTATCAGCGTAATAGCAGGTGAGAGTGTCACCAGAATACGTCCAGCTAGTCGGCTGATCATATGTCACTGTAGCCGGGTCGCCAAGGACCCCGCAACCATAGCACCACCCATTCGCACGAGTGGAAAGCCCGAGGAGGGTCGAGAGGACGAGAGCAAACGAGAGCGCAGAACGGGAGATCATGATGGCTAGTAGCTGATGTCTCAGTCTGGTAGCATGATAGACCTCAGTGAGACTTACCGGTTTGCTGTTATGGTTGCTGACCCTTGTCAATAGTCCGTTGCAATCTACGCTTCAAGCTTCTTGTCTTTATAACCTTGCCGCAATCTGCTCCCGTTTAGTTCTGCGGGCCGATTCTCAGGTGAGTTCTCACAGATGAGATTATGCAACTCCCATTACAGACCGAAATCCAGTCGAAACTGGTCTCTACCACGGACGAGGGAAGGGGAAAGTTCCAATTCCGCGCGATTTTAGATTAATGGGGGGGCCGCGACAAGGAAGATTTGAGTCCCTTTCGGTGAATTCACGGTCGTCTTTCTCATTGTTGCTATCCCACAGTCTCTGATCTTGAGTATAAGGCCATGGCATGTAACACTTGTCATGCTGGCAACTTAGTAATATGGGATTATGATCATAATAGACTGAATACTGATACTAGCATTACCGCACAGTCGAAACGCACGTTCGTTAGTACGGTATACCCCAAAATTCAGTACGGAACCGGAACGGACAAAAAGCATGTGGGGTGCACTGCAGCGCCGGTGCTTAATATAGTAGATGGGATTATGATCATAATAGACTGAATACTAAGTAATAGCATTTTTGCACAGTCGAAACGCACGTTCGTTAGTACGGTATATCCCAAAATTCAATGTTACAGGCGCTCAGCATCAAAGAAGGATGAAAATTTGAAACGATCAGGGCAGAAATGGAAAAAAAGTCTATGTATTATATCAACGGCGAGTATGAGAACAGGCAGGCACTGCAGCGCCACAAGGAGCACTAGTGCCAGTGGTCACTGTCCCCCCTGGCGGAGCTCGGAGCCACGCAATACCACGCAGCATGTCACACCGATACGCCTCCACGAAACGGCGATCAAAACGGGGTGCACTGTAATAGTGTGACCATGCGGCTTTTCCGGACAGAAACTGGACTTGAACTGTCGGGCGAGGACAAGCTGTGTCGGACAGATATGAGACAGTCGAGTGCGAAAACGAGTGTATGCTACGACAAAGAGCGACTACTACGCTTCTCATGATCACGCGCAAGCTAAATCCTGCGCCCGCCTCGTGCCTCAACCAAGTGCAGGCCCCCCCATCTATCTAAGCAGCGCAATCAATGTTACAGGCTATCTCCGCATACGTTTCTTGAATGGTTCCATAACCTAGTCGGATACGATCAGATCAGACGAGACCGACCACATCGCACCGACAAACGTACCATTTCGTCCGTCGCCATCTGCGGCTTGTCATGCCGCGGTCGACGGTCCTCCTGAGGAGCCAACCCCATCGCCTCCAACTTGGCGTCGCGCATGATCTCCACGTCCGATTTTTGTTTGACGTGCGGTCCGCAGACTGCACGGTTAATAAATGACGCGGCTCGCCAGATCAAAAACAGGGAGACGTACATCGAGTCGCAACGAGATGTTCCTCGTCATTGTTCACCTTTTTCCGCTCCTTGCGTTCTTCAGCCACTTGACGTTTCGCCTTTTCGGTTTCTTCAATGTTTTGAAGTCGTGAGCTACGGGCGGTTTTAGTGAGACATGGGTCACAAAAAAAAAACGACGCACTCCATGCCGAGGTCGACCTCTGGAATAGCCGTCAACATCGCAAGGCTGTTAGTCACGCTCCCCTCGTCCGCTGTCTTCTTCTCGATCTTCCACCGCTCCGAAAGCGTGAACTCGTCTTTGGGATCGCGAGACGAAAATTCCTCCGACTCGTCTTGTTGCTACGACGTCGGATCCTCAAGTTTTCCTCGATGTACGCCATCCTGGGGGAACGTTCGTACGTTGGTTTGGCAGGGACACAACATAAAGAAATAAATTCACATATGTTTGTCGACGTCTAGAGTATTCGTCTGCTGCGTGAAATTGTTAGTACGAACGGACCGCCGAGCTTTGGCGATCGCGTCCGCGTCTTTGTCGGCCTCGCCAGTCTTATCGCCCGAAGCTGAACCCGCATCCGCACTCGTACTCGCACCCGCGCCTTTTCTCAAACCACCTTGTTCCTCCTCGGGAAGCTCCTCAGCATTCCGTCGCCGTCTCTTCCTCGCATCCCCGCTCGATAACTTGTGCACGTCGATACCCTGCCGTGTCTTGTGCAACCGTCTCAGCTCGAGAAGCTCCGAGAGCCTTGTCAAGTAAGTCGATCAGCACATTGTATCATGGGCGGGAAAGCAACATACGGAAGTTACCTGTCTTCATCCCGTTCTGCGTCTGAAACGTGCGCTGACGGTGGTTCTGTTTCTGGTGACCTTGTGGGGTTGGGGTCGACCGTCGCCGTCCGTCGGCCTGATCGCTTCATCATGGAAAGCAGAAACGCATTACATAAGCAACTTCTATTGTTCGTAAATATCATTCCTCCGGATCCGGACGGTTAGTACATTATTGATCAGACCTGCTTTTCATTGCACCTCCGTGCCTCTATCGCTTGTATTTTCCATCGTCGTAGCCGCCACCGTCGCAGAGGCCGTCGCACGCTGCAACTCTTCCGGCGTCGGATATGCAATCGCATCAATCTCAGGTGAAGCATGCCACGACAACATCGATGTATGAATGACAAGATGAGCGGCGGCTTCTAGTGTGGCGTCCCAGTGACCGACCCAGCTACTCTCGTAGGATGAATCAGAACTTGAAGTTGCACTGCGG
Organism: Leccinum olivaceopallidum; assembly: GCA_038091775.1. Classification (NCBI taxonomy): domain Eukaryota; kingdom Fungi; phylum Basidiomycota; class Agaricomycetes; order Boletales; family Boletaceae; genus Leccinum; species Leccinum olivaceopallidum. The sequence continues at coordinate 12,681 of JBBPPC010000552.1, read as the reverse complement.
GTCTTGGATGGGACAATACTCAAGTACTCACGAGTCAGCATTTCCCAAAGAGGCCGCGCGCGCAGTGACACGGGTTGGCGCATTTCCCCCTTGGAGACAACTGGAGCTTCGTTCCATGTCCTCAGCTTCAATCAAGGACAGTTTTGTGACGCAAGCGTCCCATTTCCCTGTCGCAGGCTATGGCCAATGAGGATTTGTTCTCTTTCATACTCTCACGTTTCGACAGCACTAACCTTATGCTCAGGCTAGCCCCATGTCTTTGTTAACAGTCGAGGTGTGGTGGGCAAAAAGGATCGTTTTCTGGTTCGCGTCTCTCGCCCAAGGAGTATGTTCTTGTCAGGCTCAAGTACTGACGGCCGAGGCGCGTGACACGCGAAAGGCGCAACGATCGCTAGAATAGAAGAGGCTGAGTACGACACGAAGTGCACAGCGTCGTTAACACCTCGCATGATGGACATGGCATCACGATTGAAGGAGAATCGTCGCAGACTTGTGACCGGGCAGAGGAAATACCATCCAATTCGAGACGTTTCAAAAAATTATGGTACAGATTCGTTCGGTCTGATAGATGCCGGATGACACAAGAAGAAAAAAGATCATCTCACCTGCCAAGGGAATTGAACAACATTTTGTGAACCTGGTGATTCCCATACATCTTGCAGTATCACATATGAGCGATATATATATGTCGCTATCGCGAATCGAGCACGCTTGATCTCCCGCGTTTCCATGAGAAGACTGGGATGGCCATCGCATTGCACGGTCTCTGTTTCGAAGTTGACGACCACTCGCTGGATTTGCTCCGCAGGCACATCCTGGTACAAGATAGCTTTGTTTGGGTAACCATGCATGCGCAGAGTACAAAAAAAAGGTCAAGGCTTATTAGACGAGTTACCGCAGATTCACGGGCCTGCAGAACTGGTTTCGCAGCTTGATTCCAGAGGTACTCTAGTAGAATCCATTGACAAGGTTCGTCCGGAGTTTGTTGCTATTTGATTGATTCCTCTGGCTTTTCTCGAAGTTCGAAAGCAGGATCATGGTGCCTCCACACTTATTCGTCAACCGAGCCAGTGTCGCTGAGCGTTCTCAAGCCAGTGGATAGTGGACTGGACCGTGTAATTGATCTGCAAGCCTTGGCCGGATCTCGCTAGGATGACTGGCACCTGCCGCTTTTTTGCTGCCTTTCGGAATTAAACTCGAACTTCGCGCTCCGCCGTCACGCCGTCAGACTCGCCTTCACCACAGACGGCGTACCCAGTGACTGCTGCAACTTCAAGTTTCTCTACCTAAATGCCTCCGTTTTCCCTTTCGATTTCGCCCATTTTTGCCCATTCTCGATTTTGAGCAAATTCATTGGATACATGCTCCCATCGAGAGCGCTAGGCTACAGTTGACGTGTATCTATTCCTTGAAAGATCAACTATCGTATCTGATAGTCTTGTAGCTTGGTTGAGCTTATCGTCCTCGATGTCGGCTTGTCTGCGGAAATCCTCACCTGTCAGATCTTCTTCATGTTCGACTCAGAAGTGTTGATACTCACGTTCATGACCACGCTTCTTGTCATCCCAAACACCGCACGTAGGAACTTAGCGCTGGTATGTACGTCACCCAGGGGTGTTTTCGAAAGAGACAAGTGTTCTTCCTAAGCCACAGACAACGAAGTATAGAGATCCCGATTTGCTGCTCGACGAATTCTAGCACATACCCGGAATCATGACACTCACGAAGCTGGTTCTCCCTTTCCCATTCAAGGATTTCGCGTCTCACGATGGGACGCCGAAAAAGAGTTCTTTCAGCGCGCTCCGCCTCACCCAGTTGTCGGAGCGTGCGTCTACCTGGATGAAGTTTGCCGTGGCAGAGATGCTTATCGGTACTGACCCCTTGGTTGGCGTCTTCAAGATGTTTGGAGAACAGAATGTCATGATCATCTCAGCTTCGTTGTCGAGGCCCACGGCGAACCTGCACTGTCGTCTTAGCCACGTGAAGCGAAACTGGAACACAATCCGTTGGACACCTTTTTCGGGCTCTCCTCAAGGGAAACCTCAATCTCGATGCTACACTTGCGCTCTGTTCGGGCGTGTTTCTGCCCAGTAAGGCGGACATGGCATTGTTCGTGGATCTGGGGGATAATGCAAGTACGAACAACGAGCGGCACATATTCATTAATGGCCCAGACGATCGACTTGCGCTCAAGTTGGTGTTGCCGCTGTGTGCGAGTTCCAAGAACAACGTCATGGCTGTTCGCGTTGGGAAGGGGCATGAGCAGGGTGGAGTGACTAGGTCAGAGTCAGTTGCTATAGACGACAGTGGAGGAGAAGGAGGCTAGGTCCTTTCTCACTTTGGTCCGTCTGCGTTTTTTCTTTCGCTTCGAGTGTCGGGGTGTCAAAAGATTGACAATCCACCGGACATCTAGTCGCTCGCCTAGCCCAGTACCATCTGTGGCAGACCGAACACAACCTATCGGTTGCATTCGCTTGAGCCTGTAGCAGCAGCTTGAAGCTTTACTCACCTCCATTTCACCTGCCTCTGCGAACACTTCGTGGCGGACACCATCCACTACACAAACCCTTCGGGTCCTTCGTCCTTGTCACCGTGGACGCCCACAAGTACGTTGGACCCAATGCCGATTCAAATACACCAGAGCACCAGGACTCGGAACACGCGCAGAAAACGAGATAAAGGCACGGTGGGGTATGGCGTTCCAACCCAAAAAATAGCGCGAAAAATACATTGAGGCTGCTGTGCGGCGATACACATTAGCATCTAGACTGGTGGTAATAAGCATTGCTGGCAAGTTGTGAGGGGGAGAGGTGTTTTCCACACGGACGTGTTTGTGCATATACATGTCCTGTCACCCCCTCTCGCTCACCATCCTCATCGATCTCCATCGCCGTCTCTCTCTGCGCGCCCCCATAGCTGTCTTGACCGCTGGGGGAAGTACAGTTATAATGTTCTGGTGCAGTATGAGCGCGTGTCGGGAATCTTAGGTTCTGCACGGGTGACGCCTCGGGTCGAAGGGCCAATACCGTGACCGTACCCGCGACGGGTACGTGGCCTGTAGATCTGATGCTGTTCGCTTCCCGTGTAAGTAAGTACGGGCGACGGCGACGGAGAGGGTGAAGATCTGAAGGCGAGAGAAAGCGACGGTAGCGAGGCGGCGACTGCCAATCAGTTTGCCTCGCGCCAATAATTTGGGCTGCCCAATCATTGGGCAGCTTCGCGTTGTTTTGGGTTAGCTCAGGTCTCTACCGTATCACGGACCCGTGACTTAGGGTCCACTTACCGATTGTGAAACCGCGTGTAAATACTTTAAACACTTCGTCGGCCCGTTGTCCAATCATAGCTCTCAAATTCGAACCAAACAAGGAATTAAGGGTCTATTATATAATTTATGTAAGTACTTCTCACAGTCTATGATGTTACATGTCACGGGCGCAAGGCGTGACGACGTTCTCTCAAGAACCCACGTTACCGTCTAACGTCCATCTCGGCTCAAGCTTTCAAGATCGTCGCCATGTCAGCATCTGCTGAAAAACGGTCCAAACGCTATAACACGTCATTAAGCCCACTTGATATCACCGGTGTGCCCCTAGTCACCTCTCCGAAGAAAGAAAAATTCCGTCAACTTCCTCGGATTGTGCACAAAAATCCACCTGGTGATGTGGTTCAAGATCCCTCCCCTGAGTGCTTCAAGCTTGTTAGTGTTGATAACTATGAGAATGCTCTAATGGAGGGCATCAGACTTCTAGTGAGATTCTTGAAATATTAATTTAGATCCTTACAGTGTCTGACAACTCACTAGCAACTCCCGACTTCTACGTCCCCTCCTCCAGAATATCTAAGAAAGATGTTCACCGATTCATTGAGGATGAAGAATTCTTGTGTCATGGGTCTAGCTGAAGCTGAGGGACGACACCGGAAATGGGAGGACGCCTTGCGTCAGATTCTTGGGGAAGCGGAAGTTCGGAAGCTCTCTGCAGCACAAGATATTGTAGATTCTGATGAGGCGGATACTATGAAGGGGCGATACATTGCTGCAGTTGCCCGTGTCCGGATGCACGACTATTGTCGTTCCCGAGAGGTGCAGTAACCCCATATTGCGGTTCTGCTCCATGGTCCAGTGAGTTCGTCCACCCTCTATGGCTTACAACGCCAAGCTGATTAGCGTGTAACAGCGTTTTACTTTATTTTTATAGAACTTTTCGCCGCCTGCCCGTTCTTGTCCAATATTGGGGAGTTTTTCATGTGATGTACTGAGCGTAGCCGACAAAGCATGTATTTTCTTCTATTTGTTTTGTATTGCCTTACTGCGAGGCAACTTATGTACACTTGATACGATTTTTCTTTCACAGTCAAGCGACAACGTGATAATTTTGTCTTGTCATGATCGACAGTTTGTATGTCGTTCTGCATTTGCGGCGAGTTGATTATTGTTCCGATCTGCCCTTCTCGATGATCCACTACAGGTGCGTTGATTATGTTGACCTGCACGTTGCATCGCATTCAGGTCACCTGGATTAAGATCCAGGACAAATCCAGGACTCCTCAGGACAGGTTCCTCAGATAAGTAAGTTGTGACCGTCACATTTGGAGCCGTGTGACCCCCGTGACAACTGACAACTCGTGTGGTACGATTAATATTATTGGCTCTGGCAAACCTACTCGTCTACTCTCGAGAAGAACCGAAAATGGCCACTATCGATGGCAGGGTTTTCACACAAACATGTGTGTGTGGCCGAACGTACACCGACATAGGAGCCTTTACCCGCCATGAGAAGGGATGCCGCAAAGGCATGAAACGACTTTCTGGTGCCCTTGCTAAGGCAAAGGAAATATATCAGGCCAAAAAAGCCCGACGTAGAGGCCCAAGCCAGGTCTCTTTTGCCGTCGGTGAACTTGCAAATGGCTTCTCTCCCGCGACTGGTGCCTCCGACTCCCTTCAAGACTTGACTTCATCTGATTTACAGCGGGTGAGAACAGTCTTGGAATCCCATTTGGACTGAATGAATTCTTTTCTTCTAGACGGCATTACCGCAGCAGAGACGTACAGGTAACCAGTTACCCTTAGCACAACAACGGCATAATCGCAGACTGTCCTTACCTTCCGGGGATGTCCTTCCAGAACGCCTACCGTCTCCTGCTGAGTTTTCCTCGAACCCCCAAACGTCTTCAGAACAAGACGGGAGTGTGCCGTTGTCATCATCCCAAATCCCTTCTTCCGTCTCCCTAAAGCGGTTCGCTCGGAACCTCTATACTTCGTGCAAGCTACTCAACACTCGGATAAGTAAGGTTGGGCTTTTCCGCGTATACAACACGGATTCCCATCCTCTCTACGACCCAGAAGATCCGTATTCGGTCGAGAACCCGCATTCAGCACGTATCAACGAGCCCTCTCGTTTGCGGGCCCCAAATGAAGTTCCTGAGAATCTGTACTACCCTTACCCCAATGAGAGCTCCATGCGTCTCGGGGATTGGTACTGGAACCAAGGGGCCCAGCAGTCCCAGGAGAGTTTCAGGCGACTGCTCGAGATCATTGGAGACTCCACCTTCGAACCATTGGCCGTGTCGCAGACCGCATGGGGGGCCATCGACTCGCAACTCGGACATAATCATTTTGATGGAGACATTCCGGAGTGGCTGGACGAGGACAACGGCTGGAAATGTTCCTCCGTTACGATCTCAGTGCCTTTTCACAGTCGATCGAAGAACCCGGGGCCAAAGGATTACACGGTCAATGGTTTTTATCATCGTCCCCTGCTCTCCATCATCAAGGAGAAGATTACGGATCCGATTCATGCAACTCTCTTCCACTTAGAGCCGTACGAGCTGCGATGGCACCCGCCACACCGGGACAACGATGTTAGGGTTTATGGTGAATTATATACCTCTACAGCATTTCTGGAAGCGAATCAAGAGCTGCAAAACGCTCCAGCAGAACCCGGCTGCAATCTACCTCGCATTGTCGTGGCGCTCATGCTTTGGTCCGACTCGACCCATCTCACTGCGTTCGGAGATGTCAAGTTGTGGCCTCTCTACTTATATTTCGGCAATGAGTCAAAGTACCGTAGGTGCCATCCATCCAATGGGCTTTGTTCCCATGCTGCGTACTTTCAAGTGGTGCGTCTGCGCAGTTTTCCTTCTAAATTGATCTCATTCTTCCTCTAGTTACCGGATGAATTCAAGGAATTTTTGGCGGAGCATCTGGGTGATAAGGCCGCGAGTGAAGCTCTCCGTACCCACTGCCAGCGGGAACTTTTCCACGCGCAGTGGAAAATACTCCTCGACGAAGAGTTTTTAGAGGCATATCACCATGGAGTTATCATTCTATGTGGCGATGGCATCAAGCGACGTCTTTATCCTCGTATCTTTACATATTCTGCAGACTATCCTGAAAAGTCTGTTTCATCCCACATCCGTCGAATTATCTACTGACATCACGTTGGATTCGTCTAGGGTGTTGATCTCATGTATACGGAACCTCGGAGCATGCCCCTGTCCAAGATGCACTGTTCCTATGGAGAATGTTCCTAAGATGGGCAGCCAAGTGGATATGTCCGAACGACTGATATTGGCCCGGGTCAACGATGATGACCGGCGGGACAAAATTCTCAAGGCACGAAGTTTCATTTACGAAAAAAACTATGCCGTCACCTCTTCGCATGTTCAAATGCTTCTCAAGGAAGAGTCTCTCATTCCCACTCTGGTAGGTTTGGATCCAATTAATCTTATCCCTTTCTTGCTGAGTCCTGTAGGATGCCTTTTCAGAGAGACTGCGCTTTCACGGCTTTAATGTATTTATGATGCTAGTAGTCGATCTACTGCATGAATTCGAGCTTGGCGTATGGAAAGCTCTCTTGATCCACCTTCTACGTATGCTCGAGAGCTCGAAAGGCAACAAATTGTGCGAGGTCGATCGAAGGAAAGTTGCAACTCTGATACTCATTTGTTGCTTATTAACTATTATACCCATCGCGTACAGATATCGCCAGGTTCCTACATTCGGAAGGGATACGATCCGACGCTTTTCGAAGAACGCGTCTGAGATGAAAAGAATCGCGGCCCACGATTATGAAGATCTTCTCCAGGTGCGCAGCACTTAGTGCTTATTATTTATCTAAGACCTTTAACTGAATTCTGTTTCACAGTGCGCCCTCCCTGTGTTTGAGGGATTGTTTCCAGACCCTCACAATACAGTTGTGCTTCGGCTTCTCTTCTTACTCTGTAATTGGCATGGACTCGCAAAAATGCGGTTGCACACAGATGAAACCCTCTGTGTGATGGATTCTGTCACCCAGTCTCTTGGGGATGCCATACGCTCTTTCGTGGCTGACACGTGCCCCGCATTTGACACCAGAGAGCTCAAATGTGAGGCTGAAGGACGCCGACGTCGCGAGGCTCGTGCTCGCTCTCGGAACGAGGGTAGAAGCCCCGCCACTACATCAGCGCGCAGATCAAAAACCCTCAATCTCCGTACGTACAAGCTCCACGCGCTCGGTGACTACACCGCCTCGATCAGGATGTATGGAACTACGGATTCCTACTCGACACAAACGGTGAGTAGCTGTCATTGCATGCGTCGAGTAAGCCTTGACTCTCTCCTTAGGGAGAGAGGGAACACAGAGTTGGCAAAGGCAGATATACTCGCACTAGCAAAAAAAACTTTGTTCGTCAGTTGACTCGGATAGAGCGGCGACAAACAAGAATCCGCCGTGTTCGCCAATCCGGAGCCAGCAACGGTGTACTGCCAGTGGAATCTGTACCAAACGTGCCAGACGAACCCTTCAATATCGGCAAATCACAACACATTCCCATCGATCTTGATTGTTTCCTGCGTAAGCACGCAGACGATCCGGCCATAGCGGTATGGTCAGAGTTGCTGTCTCGTTTCGACACTGATTGAACCAAGCGACAGGACTTCATTCCAAAATTGAAGAAGCACCTCCTTCCTCGTGTCAAGTCAATCCACTCGGATGCCTCCGAACTGAGTGATGCTGGCCGAGTATTCCCGGGCCTAGATAACGACCATAATGTATCTCAAGCCTCGCCTGATCAAGTATTGTTCAAAAGTGGTCGAATCTACGAGCATAAGATCATTCGCATAAACTACACTATGTATGATGTTCGTCGCGGGCAGGACACCTTTAACCCAAATTCTGACCACCGCGACATCATGGTATTGGCTAGAGGATCCATAGAAGGCTCGGAAACTCCGCATCATTTCCGTTATGCTCGTATCATCGGGATCTTTCATGCAAACGTCCAGTACGTCGGCCCGGGGGCCAAAGACTATAACACTCGACGACTGGACTTCTTACACATCCGATGGTTCGAACTAGTCCCTTCCGATCCCCAACTTGGCGAACTCGCATTGGATATGTTACGCTTCGTTGCCATGAGCAACAGGGATGCATTTGGCTTTCTTGACCCCGCAGAGGTCTTAAGAGGGTGTCATCTTATCCCCGCCTTCGCAAAAGGGCGGTTACATCCCGACAGCAATACATCATTGTCTTACTTGGCGAAGGACTCTGATGACTGGAGTAATTACTATGTTAACAGGTACAATTTCACATTCGTGTCGTATCGCTCTATATTGATGCTACGGCGCGCAGATTCGTTGATCGCGACATGTTAATGCGATTTCATTGGGGCTTCGGTGTCGGCCACGCCTACTCTCATCTTCGGGACCCCCAGGTAGACGAGCTGGAGTCGACACAGGATTGTTCACACGTCGCCGCATCGCCTGCAGACTACCTGCCTGCCATTTCTGGAACGTCACGTTCTCCGATCGACGAATTTGATGACCTTGAGGACAACTTCTCAATTTCTGGTCTGGACTGGGAACTACCAAAAAAGGATTACTTTGCAGCAGAGAATGGATCTAGCCTGACTGACGTGGATGAAACTATGGATGAAACTCCCTTCTTGGGTGCTGACACTACTCTTCCGTCTCCGGATGAGTTCAACGACCTTGATCCCTGTCTCTCGCTCGTTGATCTGGATGCTCTTACCTGGGAGATGTCTGAGGATGAAGACGACGGAAGTGGCGGCGGATCAGACCAGGACACAGACGCCTCCGAAATGTACGAGATGTACGGTTCCGATCGGGGTGATGGAGACTTGTAAGGAAATGAATAGAATTCTGTGTCTATGTTTTTACTAAATTGAGTGAGTGCCACCGACCAGTGAGCGCTAGTGAGCACTCCCAAAAAATACACTGCAAATGTTTCGAATGCTCGATGCAACTTGAGTGACCTCCATCGCGAGTGCTTCTCACCTCCCGAGTTGCAACATTCGACTTTACATCAACGCAATCCCCACGAGGGCGTCGAACCACCACCAGGATCAATGGAGGTGGTCACGGAAGCGCCTCAGATCGACAACGAGTCTCGGCGTCTCCTCCACTGCATCGCATACATTATGAAAGAGGACAATCTCTGGAGACAAGTACCGGTCTCGACCGTAGGACGATGAGATCTACCCATAGATAACACACTCACTCACTATTAGATGCAACATCATCCACCACATGTTCGCGCATTGACGGTACTCCGTAATATGCACTCCTAAGCAGAGATTTCGTTGCCAACGATCTCTTATACCGAAACATGCAGAGAGGGATCGGCGCGAGAAAGAACACGAAGATGGCACTAGAAGCAGAGAAACAGAAGTTCGTCAAGGAACTCGAGGCGGAGCGAGGTCCTGACAAAGGTTTTCGTGCTTTTCGTCGCTATCCTTCTGTCGGAGGTGTGCTCGTCCAGTTGCAAGTCGAGTACATCGAGGTCAGCCTGTAGAGCAACAACTTCCTCTCCCAGCTCGATCTCCCGCTGCTTATTCCGCTCCAGTCAAGTGTCTTTGTCGACAGTAAGCGCTCTGATCAAGCTTCCGAACGCCTTGTGCGATTGGAGAGCGAGCAGAACGGGTGGAAGAAGAGGGAGGCAGAGTTCGCAGACCTTTTGTCCAGGATGGAGACCAACATGGGACAGCTCCAGAAGTTGAATGGATATTTTTCGACCTTGGTATTCCAGCGCGAGGAGGATTTTACCCGTCTCAAAGAACGTTTCGAGACATTGACATCCACCAATGGCCTGCAATGCAAGTTGGCTGCAGAGTTGCGCACGACGTGAGTTTGAGATGATGCAATATTGATGAAGTCGGACTCACCGGTCTGTCAGAGAACATCTGAACGTCAAAGTCGACCAACTCGAGAAGGGACCGCAACAAACCAAAGATCAACTTGCTGAGCTGACGTGTACCGAAGATGATTATTCTACGATGTTGCAGAAAGAGGAGGATGGCATTGTTCGTCTTGCCTTTGAAGTGGCTACATCGAAGCGAGAGCGTACCGGGTTACAAAAGGACGTCGTCGAGATCCGTGCTTTGACCGAAAAGCAAAAGGCCGAGTTGGATGCCTGCAAGCTGGGCGCGGATCGAACGATGGTTGCCAAAGTCAAACTGCAGGGAGAGCTCGACGAGCTCCGCGCGATGATGGAAACGACGACCACGGAGGAGACACGTCGACGTGAAGTAGAGAAGAGCAAGGACGAGGACGAAGAGCTCGCTGATCTGCGCCGCCAAGTCGCAGACCTTCAGGGTCAGCTGAACGCGTCTCAGAAGACTGCTCCTCGACAATGAAGGCAAGCTCAAACTCGGGGTCGAAAGGGTCACTCCTCAGAACACGCAGCCCCAAAGTTCGCATTTGTCTCTGCTTGAGCGCGAGAGGGCTGAGGCTGCGGCACTGGCAGTAGCCATGGAGAAGTCCAAGAGAACACTGGAATCGGAGCTGCTGGGACTCCATGCTAAGCAAATTGACTGGGATTCACAACTCGCGGAGGCCGCAAAGCAAAGAGGTAGCATATCTCGTCTTCTACTAAACATCTTGACGTTTCTAACTGGAATAACCTTAGTCATTGGAACGACAGCTCGGTTCATCTCAGGGCAAGTATCACGAGCTCGAGATACTGTTCTACAGCTGGAGAGAGGAGCCCATGCGCTGGAGCGTCAATTGGAACAAGGTCGTAAGCAGCTGGATGCCGAATCAGCCAAGTACAAACAACTCTACCAGGTCGCTGCCAGCCAAAGAGGGAGCTCGCTCTCGCTCTCGACCAAGACCGCCTCTTCAAGATGGACGTAGTCCTCAACAAGGCTCTCACGGACCTGAAAAACAAGGAATAGGATATCAAGCAGCTGGAGTCTCGACAGGACAAGAAAAAATCGTTAAGCATGTACACGTTCTCGAGAAGGCGAAGAGAATCGCAGATCAGCAACTTAAAGACGCGCAGGAGGAGTTACAGAAGAACGCAGTCTACATTCGATCTCTGGAGAAGGCAAAGTTGGCGTTGACTCGCGAGGCCGAGGACTTTGTACGCGAGAAGAAGCTGGAACAGGTCGAACCCCGTGCCATTGGAAAGACGGCTCGAGCAAACGAGACAAGGGCTTTTCAGGCTCTGGAACCCGAGCGTAAGGTCAGAGAACTAACTGACTCCGGCAATCGACGCCTTGAAGCTCATCTAATCGGTTTCAGGGGCGAGTTGGAAGTCGCGCGCGATCAACTGTCTGCAGTCAACTGTCGGCAGCTCGACGATCGAAGGACGCTCTAGCAAGTGAACTCGCCAAGTTGGTGGAGGACACCGAAGCTAGCCCACCGGATGCCTCGTTGCAGCGTGAATATTCGTTGAAGATCGCGCAATTGGAGGAGAAACTTCAAGATGGATACGCAAGGAGTACTCGCAACGTGGCTGGATACCCCTCGTGGTTGACAAGGCTGGCAACTATATTGGTGTGGATCTCAACCCTGGGGACGGCGGATGTGTCGGACAGGTAATTGTCTTTGGCAGGGACTTTGACACCAAAGTTGTCCTCTGGCGCGGCGACGGTTCTGGTGGTTGGGCAAAGTGGTTGTCAAATTTTGCGGACGAACTGGAGAATGGAGATGGTTTTGAGCTCGGGCAGGCGAACAACGATGGGGAGGGGAGCGAAGACGAGCTTGGGTACAAGGCATATTTCTATGACGGGAACGGGCGCGGGCAAGGAGACGGCGGAGGTGAAGGAGGTCTAGGTGGCTTACGCATGTCCGGACCATATCGAGGATGGAATCCGATGGAGGCATTGGCAGACAAGAGCGTCAAAAAGTGGTATGAAGCCGGGCTTTTGCAAGACCTTTCATCCCCTGTTGAGAGGGGCAAGGTAACCTCCGGAATTCTGCAAACACTTTCTTTGCCTAACTCATCGACGATCCAGGTTTCTGACAACCACGGTCTGGGTGTCCTCAGCTTCGATGAATCTGCAGCACTGGTACCCATACCAGTCTTTGGGAAGCAATCCAGTGAAGAGCTACCTGTGCCGGCTCAAGCAATCGACAACGACACCCGTGATGTTCCTGCCATATCAATCACCAAACCACCAACGCCTCAACCTGTCAATCTACCGAGTGTCAATGATGTACCGCTACCTTCACCACCGGATTCGACTCGCTCCTCTGTTGACGTTGACCTCGAGGCTGGCCGCGGTGTGCGACGACCAATCAAAGATGTTGTCTCTACCAGCAAATCTTCATTGCGGGAAGTAATGCGACCTGGCGCAGTATCTCATGTCTCCTCAATGGAGCAATCTCCAATGGGCGAGGAAGACACCGACCCTCTCGTTCATGCTGCTCCTCTGGAGTCCGTTATCAGCCAATCTTCA